>JAODUO010002038.1:42500-44263 GCA_025642075.2 Ridgeia piscesae | reverse complement strand
GTTTAATATATAAACATTAGCCATTTTACAAAAACGTTTCATATATCTTTTATGAACATGCGGTGACCGTTCGTGTGGCAAAACAAGTATTACCTCTCGGGCCGTCCTTCTTAAAGCACTCCGTCAAAGTATTAGTGACAGCCCCGTTCATTAGGAACGGTCCAGCTGAAAAAGCCTGAACTCTGCCAGGAACTAACCTGTGTACAGACACAGGATAGTTCGCCGATGACGTGGCAGAAAATACGTTTCGTTTCTCGGTCGACTTCGACGATCCCCGGCACAACCATGGTGCTCAACGACTCCAGCATGTATCTGCACTAGACGTGGTTATCATAAACACGACACGCAGCCACACCCGCACGTATCTGCAGTAAAGAATATCATTTCCGTTTCATCTATGTCTATTATACTAATGCAGTTTTTGTTAACCCACTTTTATTTTTGTTAAATATCAAACTGTAGAAAAGGTAAATGGCGCGGTAATATTTAAATGAGATCAAGTGGTTCTTTATAGATATATGAAAGAATCTATGAACGGATAAGTTCAAATTACATCCTCTCAGTAACATTTGAGATGCTAGGTTTAATTAATTAACCTAAACCAAATGGCAGATCACCATGCAGCATGACCCAACCTCTTTGCCTAAATGTTGATTCATGTCGAAATACTTTAGGAAGAAGAAAGTTGGGATTGTGTAAGAGCAAATTAGTTATCCATCACCAACCGTCTTTCTGCTTG
The DNA here is from genome assembly GCA_025642075.2 of Ridgeia piscesae. Lineage (NCBI taxonomy): Eukaryota > Metazoa > Annelida > Polychaeta > Sabellida > Siboglinidae > Ridgeia > Ridgeia piscesae. Next base: position 43,524 of record JAODUO010002038.1, on the reverse strand, counting down.
CTATCTTAACTCATGCCAAGGAATTCGACTTTCGTCTTTGACAATTCCTTTGTCCACTAAACAGTGTAATTATCCATGCATTCATCCCACGTTGTCCAAGACTCGGTAAGTATCCACCGATTGCCTCTGAAATATATTTGGGCGGATATCAAGAGCAAATGGACCCTGTTCTTCATGCTATTCGAATGGTGAAGAAAATTTGGATGATATGGATAAACAGCTAACAAAACAGGTTTTCAGAACGTTCCCAGAACGTTATTGATAACGTTACGATAACTTTCGTGATAACATTAAAAGAACTTTTTTGAACTTTTTCTTTACATTCCGTTAACATGACATATATCGTTAGTGCATAACGTTAGCAGAACGTTTTTTGAAAGGTTATATTTACGTTCCGGTAACGTTATAGATAACGTTACTGCGTAACGTTAGCATAACGTTATTATCTAACGTTAACAGAACGTTTTCTCGGAAAGTTTTCTTTACGTTCAGTTAATGTTACAGATAACGTTATTGCCGAACGTTAGCAGAACGTTTTTGCCAAATTGTATCATAACGCTTTTTTGGAAAATTCTCTTTACGTTCCGAGAACTTTACAAATAACGTTATTCCATGACGTTAACAGAACGTTTGTTTAAAGTTTTTTTTATATTCTGGGAACGTTATGAAACTATAAAGCATTAATACATGTGACGTCATCACTTTTATTGACACATACATGGCAGTTACATTGTATCAATCCTCACTCCTCCTCATTTTCTTCTACTTGGTGCACCTAGGTGACTACCCGCACCTGCTGAACACAAACCCACAGATGAAGGAGCCATGTCTACGAGGGCTAAATTGACAGCATACCATCACATGGTTAATTGACGAAGAACCTATTACACATTCAGGATATACTTTATTTTTTTACTGAGATCATCCATGTAAACACAGAAAAATATAAGGAGAAAGAATTCCTTCTTGATGCACCTCCTTATTAACATAACCATTGTTGCACATGATATTCGTTCATTGTTCG
>JAODUO010002038.1:20000-37500 GCA_025642075.2 Ridgeia piscesae | reverse complement strand
ACACACACACACATACACACACACACACACACACACACACACACACACACACACACACACACACACACACACACACAACAACAACAACAACAACACACAGACACAAACACACACAGCGCACACACACACACACACACACACACACACACACACACACACACACACACACACACACACACACACACACACACATACTCTCACCAACAATTTGTTCAATGCAAAGCAAAAGTTATATCAATGTGCGTGCTTTTAAATTTAAAGGCTTGTTTACCCACCATTTATCATACGGGCATGCATGACAATCATTGTAAGTGTAAGCATTACTTATTACCCTTTGAAAGGGAACTGAAATTATATATATATATATATATACATAATTATATATATATATATATATACATAATTATATATATATATATATATATATATATATACATAATTATATATATATATATATATATATATATATATATATATATATACATACATACATACATACATACACACATCCAATTGTTGACGACCTTTGCACTGCCCTTGACTGATAATCCAGTGGTTTCGTTGTGCCATTCAGTGACTGATATATACAATTAGAGGATATGTGACTATGATTTGATTGGCACAAAACCACGGTATATTTTAAATATTTCTTCAAACTTTGATATAATTAACCACTGGGCGCCACCATACTAACTCAAGTTGCAATTGAACTGACTAACACCTATCTCATCGACAGACATTTCTGTGTGAACACAAAAACAATAGTGTTATATTACATATGGTAGGTGCTATATCGATCAGTATTTTCCTTTTCTGTCTCTTTTTAATTTTGTCCCTCACATCTGCCTGGTAGATTTATCAGCAAGGAAATTGACATGTGTTTAGATCATTCAGGCTGGGGCAAGAAGCTAAGCCCCCTTACAACAAGATGCCCATGGATGTCCAGCTTCTACCACATAAGTTGGTCAGTGTATAATTATGAATAGTTCATCTTTATAAAGTTGCTGAAGAATGTATAAAACACAGTGCTGAGAGCGGAGTGACTCAGATGTAGAGAGTATCTGACTCTCGACTAAGAGAAACCGGGTTCGAATCATGTGCTGCCTTCGGCAACGTTTTCACTCTACATTGCTCCTGTTTACTCAGCTGTATGAAAGAATACCTGGCAGTAGACAGTGATGAATAGTGTGAGAGTAGTTTGCATGCATTAATTGCATCATGTCTGAATGCTTCCCACAGAAGCCGAGATGGCGTTCAGTTGAACAGGTCTGCCAGGGAGTATAAAGTGTAATAGCACTTTGAGCAATCCTGATGATTGGATACTGTGGTATATATAATTATATACTTACCTTTTTTATTTTACAACTGTGGTGTTATCATTCTCAAAAGAAGACGGATCGCTTACATGGCAGCAGTGATATTTGGAAAGACCATCCTATGATCCGCCACATCAGACTCCTCGGAAGCCCACAGACATTGAGCAAGATGATCATTTAGGATAACAGTTAATTAATGGTTACTATTCTGAAGTTATTGCTGTCAAATGTCACTTATTCTTTGGTAATAGATGGCAAAACTACATGTCAATAATCACATGACAGCATCACAACATCAACATTGCAAGTGTATGAATAACCCACCTTATCCAACCATTTATATAATAACGAAAGAGATATAAAAACATTCCCAATACTTGTAAAGCAATGCTAGTATAACAGCTGAAACTGGGGCAACCCTGGAACACCCTCATCAGACCTGTGATATCAGTATATATTGCACTCCAAGCATGCAATTTTGTGCAATTTTTATACCTTCCACAGTAGGTGTAGATATGCATTATCTGTTGCAGCCATAGCTATCATATTTGTTATCATAATATAAGAAATGATGTGACCTTGGTAAAACTAGTATGCATTTTACTGAATGTTATTTATTTATTGTTGGCAAAATATCATGATATCATTACAACAATACTTGCCCAGAATTTTAGTTTTCAGAAAAACATAATACAACATCATACGATGTATGTCTGTCTGATTTAGGCAGAAGTTTTTCCATCAAGCGGTAAATAAAAATTAAGCTTCATAAAGAACTACTAATTTAGCATTCTTATGCCTCTTACATGTACCACCATATACAATGACACCAACTAGATAGTCCAGTGCAACTTGCTCTTGCCATTGAGTAAACAAATTCCAGCTATCTATATTCTTTATCGTTTGAGAGCTGTAGGTAAAGGATAGTCAGAGTATAGGCAAATAATATGTGAAATTTAAATAAGATTTTTTTTACATACGTTTATAATATGATTATTATTGTGTTTCTAATAATATAAAGACAATTTATTTTGCGATATAATATGTCTTTACAATTCCAGGTGTCTGCAGGTTCGGAAGTGGTTGTATTTTCCCCTGTCACTGTCAAGATGGTGCAACGTGCAACGAGGCGACTGGGGTCTGTGAACACGGCTGTCAGAAGTACATTGACTCGTGGTCTGGAAAAGCACCGTTCAGTGGACCTGGATGTCAGATGCGTATGTAATATTTCTAATCTGATTCTCTATTGGTAAAATGTCTACTGATCCTACTGTTTAACTCAGCCTATTGGCAGATGATGGACTCAACATCTTAGAGTGTAGGCCTATAGTAATATTCCATAAAATTCATGAAAATGGTCTTGAAAGGAGGAATAATTACATAATGTTTTATTACCGCACATTGCACAGTTATAAATTCACTCATATCTATGTTTGACCACTGACAGTGGTTTTCATCATGAATTGTTCATCATCTGATCACCAGATGGCGTAGTGAGGCACATAGATGGTTGTACCACTTGTGTCTCAGGGAGGATCCCCATTGTCTCTGTTCATTGTTAGTATTGTCTTGCAAATTGAAATGGCCTCCTTAATCCAGATTCCAACTTGCACATCTGTTCCTCTCCCTGTTTCTTTGCACTCTCCCAGGCATTGACCAGGCTGTGTATGGTGGCATGGTCTGTTACAGCCAGCTTGTGTCTATGGTTGTTGATCCTTTTCTTTTTTTGCTGAATTACCTGTCTGGTTATGGTGGCTACAAACTATTTCTTGTGTTCCTCCAATCTCATGCCAATGTTCTCTCTGTTTCCCCAATAGGCAGGGACTATACAAATAAAAGGGACTGTTACTGTAGCCAGCAAGAAAGATGTATACCTATCTATTCGTACTGCCACAAACTTCTTTCTCAAATGTTTTGGAGTATAGCAGCCATCGTCACTTTTTCCCTTGTTGCACATCTTCTTTTTCAACACCCTCAACTCCATATCCTTCTTTACATTGTCTTTCCATCATGCTGCTAGTCTCCTTTTGCTCCACTTCCCATGGACTGCCTGAACTTTATCTGGAAACCTGCTGTCACAAATGAATCCATCTATTTCCCTTCTTTTCTGCCAGGCTGCCTTGATTCTTGCCTTGACAGCCATTTTATAAATCCACCTGTGTCACAAATCATAGATACTTGAATTCAATGACTTGGTTAAAAATTTGTCGTCAATATCTATTATCTTGACACTGGGTTTTTGCTCCTCAAAATCACTTGAACTTCTGTCTTTGCTATGTTGACTTTGAACCAAGTCTTCTAAGGATTCCTGCCAATTATGAAAATCACAGACTAATGAGGGACGAATTATCTTCATTGTAAATCTCACTACAGATCATGTGCAGTACAATGATAAAGAGTAGTGAACTTAGCAATGAACCCTGGTGGAATCCCACTCCTATCTCAAAATTATATGTATCGCAGTGCAACATTCTGACAGCTGTGTTTGCACCTGTCTGCACTGTATGAACCACGCAGACTTCTCTAGCACAGATACTTGGGTGCACAAATAAACAGAGAAAGATCTGGTTTTAACTTAGATATGTCTTATGTCTTATATCATTCTTAGTTATCCAATATAACTATCAAAACTCTGACTTCATAATACACTAACTTTTATCACGTTTCCCTGACTTTCTTCCAATGTAAAGTAATGGTTTTTGCAGAAGTCTTGCAGAGCCTCTTACATTCCTTTCTGTCCTGGGCCCATTCATCCCAAGACATCAACGTTTTCGTAATTGGGTCCTGTCTTCTCAACTTTGGCCTACTGACTCTCTCTCTCTCTCTCTCTCTTTCTCTTCTCTCTCTATCTATCTCTCTATCTCTCTATCTATCTATCTATCTATCTATCTATCTATCTATCTATCTATCTATCTATCTATCTCTCTCTCATGCCCCCTCTGTCTTCATCTTCATGGCAGCTCTTATGTCTTCCCTTTCTTTTCCCACGAAACCATTTTGGCCTTCTTCCCATGTTTACAACAATGGTCTCCAATGGTCAAGATGTATGGTGTTCTTGCAAGCTTACACCCTTTGCCAATCTAATCATTCTCTTATCTGTTGTCGCCAGTAATCTTTATTTCTCTTAGATAATAGTGAAACATGGTCACTATTGTGAGTTTTTGTCCCCCTCCCACTATTAAGGACATTGAGACAGTGCACTGTATAACACACTAATTTGACATATGATAAATTTGATGCTAAATGATGAGTACCTCCATTTGGAGGAAAGAGGATAAATGCAAAAGATGGCACCAGTCCAGATGTACTTCATGCTGGTTTGGAAAAAATCCGATGCCTATGTTTAGTGAAAAGGAATTTAAAATGACAGTAATTTAAAACTATGCAAACATATGCATACACCCAGTGATATATTTGTTGATAATCATAGATAACTTATAAAGCTTCAACACGATTCATGTAAAACTGACAGAGACGTACAACAACAAACATGTATGTATGTACACTGTCATATATACATACATACATACATAGATATATTCATACCTATGTATGTACACATGCATGCATGCACACCCATATGCATGAATAAATGCATACATACATACATACACACACATATATATATATATATATACTTACATACATAAATGCATATGTGAATACAGAGAATATGTTTTATAATAATGTTTGAATGGGCACTGTTCGAAAATATAAGTTTAACAGTTGATATATATATATTATATATATATATATATATATATATATATATATATATATATATATTACAATTAAAATGTTCTTTGGGAATTCAATTAGCTTTAAGATTTAGCACATGTTGCAGTGTTTCCTCAAGCACCTGAATGTATATGTTAGCATTGACAATGAATGGAGGGTGCATCATCTTATGAATCTTGTGTAACTTGTGTCACTGGATTTTGTAGTGTGGTTGCAACCAGTGTGGGTCCAAATACACCTTTTATGACCAAATACAAACACAAATACATTTTACCAGTTAAAATGCATAGCAATTTTTGATTCAGATACATGGCCCCTGTTTTAATTATAATTCAAGTATATCATAGCTTAAACCCACAATACAACATCAAAACTATGGCATATCATTTTGGAAGAACACATAGCCAGAAAAGATAGCATATATTGTTGATGTGTTTTGAATTATCACAGTTTAGAAGTGTGTTTGATAGTTTTATATTTTAAAAAGTAAAAATGTTGAAAGAAATTGTTGAAATATTTAACCAGCCACTTCACTGTAGGCCAATTTTCTCAGTGCTGCCTACCCACTACTGACCATATCGCAGGTGTGAAAAGCATTCTGTCTTGACTCTTGAGGCTGTCTGACTATGAGGCAATGCTTTGCTTTTTGTTGGTAAAATGTGTCTTTGGTTGTAATTGCAAATACAGACCAAATATCAAATACATGCAGTTTTGTGATTTCCAATTCAAATACAAATACACAAAATATATGTACAGTGTATTCAAATACAAATTCAAGTAGATATTGGGACTGGACCCTGATTGGTAATGTCTGGTATCTACTATATTTTAGTCATTAGGAGTATTTTGTATATAGCAATTTTGGTATTTGATCACACCTCTATTGATGAGCATCGTGTAGAAATATACATTTTAGAAGTTTATTTATTTGAATATTTAACACTGCAGAATTCAATTATCTTTAAGACTTAATAGCAGCCTTACAATATGAAGTAGAAAAAGGTAAGTAAAAAACATCTGGTTCAATTCATATTGTAGTAATTTTGTACAGACTCTGCAGGGGTTTGGAATGCATTTTATAAAATTACATATGGCTTAAGGAGTTAAGATAATTATTAACTAGTGGTACTCATAGTTTATGTTATCTAAGTATATAATGTACTTGCATAAATAAATCAGTACAAAGAAAACATCCTCGGTACAAAGTTTCTGATAATTTGTGTAACATTTCTAATAAAATGCAACTAAAGTAACCTCAAACAATGGGACATGTTACAAATTGCCAATGTTGATAACATTACCTAAAGGATTTGTACATTAGTAATTGCATGTTAGTATTGTTGAAACAGTGCAGGCTTGTAATTGAAGCAGTGGAGGCAACAATGTGTGATAAAGTGAACATTTAATTAGATACATACATTTCAGAAAACCTGGCCCGTGGAAAGACTGCTACTCAGGTTGGCCATTTCACCAAGGGGATGTATGCCAATAATGCAGTGGATGGAGATGTAACACAAAGCGAGTCTCACTGTTCAAACCCATATGATGCAAAATCTAACTTTGAAGCCTGGTGGCAGGTGGACCTGGGAGATGTCTACGTCATCAACAGTGTCATCATTGTCAATGGCTATAATACTGGAGGTTTGTACATACAGGGGCATTATTCCAATGAACGTGCATAAATGTTAGTTTATTATTTTATGATATATAAATTCATTCCGTGTTTGAATAAGCTGATAAATGGGGCGGGCATCAAGATTTACTCTACATCATGAGTTCTTATTACAATTATCATTTTATTCCTATTCATCCTATAATATGTTATACTTATTCCAATTGCATGATGTTTTTTGGAATTTTTGGGTGAGTTTACTATGGTGTTTACTTAACCATGCACAATGTTTTCTAACATTTGGTAAACATTACTATCACAAGTGTCACGTATCAACAATCAAACTTTCTTGTCGGGGGACAGGTATTTTTGTTAGTATTATATAATAAATATTACGAAATACGTAATAATAATAATGAATAGGCCGTGGCTATTTGACCGGATACGGTCGAATAGCCTGGGTAACTATTCGTCCGGATTCGGACAAATTCCGCATGTTTGCATATGCGCTATTTGACCGGATAAATACGGACAAATAGCCCGACATCGAGCACCACGATATTTTGCTTGATTGAAACATGCAAGCTTGTTTAGGTTCCTATACTGTAGATATCTGGACATTTCATATGAAAGCCACAAGGTTTGAAGACTATACATAACGACTGGATAGGGTTATATTCAACATCATTTTCACGACCAAACTTTGCGCAAATGGTCAGCGCCAGGACTTGGTGCAATAACACATAAGTCGTCAGCATAAAACACATGATTAGTGCAGCATTTGTGTATGTGGCAACCTATGCCAGCACGATTTAGCATATTGCTTAACTCACCAATGAACTCAATAAATAAATATGGGGAAAATATCCCACCTTGTCGAACAAAGATATTTTGAACCACTTGGAAAACATAAAAAAAACTCTGAGGTTGTAGAACTTCATTTGATACAACATGTTTGGGTTCTGTACCAGTACAACAGGATACGGCTAAGTAGAACAGGCACACCTCGATTTTGCAATTTTCTAAAAAGTGATTGACTCTGTCAAAAGCTTTTGAAGCGTCTAGAAAGCAGGAATACACTGCGGTATTGTTACTTTTGTAGTACTGAATAACCGTTTTCAAAGCAAATATAGTGGTCAGAAGAGTGTCTCTTCTTAAATCCAAATTGGTTGTCAGTTGTATCCAGATAGGTGTTAAAAGTTCCAGTAATATAATTTCAAATACTTTTAAAGGGCAAAAAAGTTGCCGTTGCCGTTGGGACAGTCACAGACACTGCGCGGATGCTAGACGACCCGATTTGATTGACCTAACCACGAAAACGACCACCAACAGCCGCCAAACTTCTCCTCACATATCTTACATACATATGCATACACTATGTTATAAAATACAATCTCTTGCATTCCTCTAACGAAGAACATTCAAAACAAACGTGCATTTCTCGGGTACAAATTCTTCGGCCGCCCAGCGGTACCGTAAAATAGCTATAAAATGTTAGCTTTACACAAAATACCACTAGACGGCACGTTTCTGCGTGCGAGTATTTATAAATGTTACTTAATGTATTCGCACGCGCGAAATAGTTTAATTACTTATAAATAATATAATAATAATATTTTTTAAATTATCATCACTATGATTTGCAGGAAATTATAAGTTTTATTATAATATAATAATATTTTATTTATATAGCGCCACATTCATAATTGTTTGTGGCGCTTCACAACATAATGCTATTAAAAATATAATAAAGAGAAAACTACCCACAAGTAATATTTACAAATAAATAATAAAAAACATGTCTATATAATTAAAAGTGACCTATCAGTCATAAATAAACATACAAATTCCATAACAACACTTGTGATAAATGAATGTAAAGGTATGATTAATAGTAATAATTAATTAAAATAGTAAAATAAGTAAGACGTAACAATAATTTTCATTCAGCACAGACACAACCATTATGTATAAGAAAACATTACTGAAGCTATTTGTTCTACCTATGAATGATGTTTCCACCACCAGATTTGTAATAATAATAATTTTTGGACAAGACACTTTATTAATTATCGGAACAATAAATCACAAAAATGTAAACAGGAATATGAATATATGGGAAATATATGGTGGTAGAAAAAGAAGGTTTTGGTGCATTTAAAATATTAATATTAATATGTTACTGTTTTAGTTATTATTGTTAAAACATCGCTTATATAATATAAGCTTGCATGCTCTCAGTACACGCGGGATGTTAACAGAAATATAAATAAAATAAAAGATGTGACTTAATTGAAAAACACGTAACTTCCATACCTCTTTTATGACTAATAGGCAATTTTAGATAATTATGCAGACACTTGCATTTTGTATTTAAAAATAAATATTACCTGTGGGTAGCATTCTTCGTATTGCATATACTTTAATAACAGTATGTTGTGAAGCGCCACAAACAGTTATGGATTTGGCGCTATATAAAATAAACTATTACATTTTTTTAAATATTAAATTTTTACTTTTTATCAATTCTGTTAGGCCCATATCACTAATGCGTTGCCTTTGTTTGCCGTTTAAAATTTTATGCAGACCATAGTGATGTTGCTAATTATTATTATATTATTTATAATTAATTAAACTAATTCGCGCGTGCGAATGCAGTAAGGTTTATAAACATTCGCGCTGACAAACGCGCCATCTAGCGGTATTTTGAGTAAAGCTAACTTATAATAGCGAGTTTACGGTAGTCGAACTTGTCGAGTTGCCGTCCGTCAAGATTTGCGTGTTTCTTTGTGAATTTTCGTCGTTAGAGGAATACAAGTGTTTTTTTTTTTGGTAATGTAGTGTATGTATACGTAAGAAATGTGAGGAGACGTTTGGCGGCTGTTGGCGGTCGTTTTCGTGGTTAGGTCAGAAAGTAACAGATCATAATACGCATGCACAGTTCACGCCGTCCAAGACGACTTAACTACGTCATTTTGTTTCTAAAATGGCGTAGTCTATAGAATTTCTATGGCTCTATATTCTACATTTTTCCTGGTAAACCACTGATGTTAAAAATATGAAAGTTGTTGGAATTTGTTTATTTTAATTAACTCTGTTAACCCCACGTTTGACTTTTGTTTCCCTTTAAATCAACGGTGACAAGCGCAATTGGTCTGTAGTTATTTACATAGCTCTGTCACCAGACTTATTTTTTGCTAATGATATTATAATCGTTTTCGTAAAATCATCAGGTATATGTACATGATAGATAACTCTATTATAGAAAATGGACAACAGTATATTTATGCGCCTATCGTTATGACATCCTTTCGGTCTTCTTGCATGCAATCTCGATTTATTTTGGACGTCTCGTCGTTTAGTACGGTATCTGTTTTAAGTTTTTATACAATCCGTGTTAGGGCGCTGTGTGTTTAACAACCCCAGCTCGGATGAATTAGCTCTGCGTGCGCAATAGCGATCAACGTGGTTGTGGGATAGGTCAAAGCTATTAGATAGGAACTGGGACACTCTCCCCTCCGATCAAACGGAGGGGACCAAACGCGCACAGATCTCGCTCAATCTCGGACGTATCGTCGTTTAGTACGGTACCTGTTTAAAGTTTTTATCCGATCCGTGTGAGGATGGACGCTGTATGTTGAAGAGCCCCAGCTCGGATATATTAGCTCTGGTTAGGTCTGTACTTAATACAATAGTTATGTACAATGTACACATGTACAACAATAAACTAGTGCATGGTGGCAGCGATGGGATAATCCAGGTAAGACTGCCAAGGCCTTGGTCTTCAAGCGATACTGATTCCAAGGCCGCCCGCTGAAACAGGTTACGCAATTACGGGAAAGGAAATGTGCGCGTAAAAAGTAGTATATAAAGCGGCATCATCGAACATTTGTGGAGTGGACATGGACTGGGCCAGCCCGGATCTGGCCAAGACATTTAAGCCTTTCAAGCAATAATGTCATCTCTAGCGTAAAAGACGTGAAAAAAGCTAAACAAAACGTTTCTTAAGTAGTTTACTTTATCGAAAGCAATAAGTAGATTTCGAAAATGCTAAATCTGCAGAAAATATTATTACCACTGGTGTTCTCAATGGGTCGAGATGTATTTTAGGACCCCTGTTATTTATTATTCATATAAATGAATTTATATGTTATGCTGCCGACACGACCCTAACTATCACAGTAAATAGTGTTGATGGTTCATATATGCGAAGCCAAATTAATAGTGTAAAGACGGGACTTCGTAAAAAATTATGAACTGGCTAAAAGCAAACAAACATTAATTAAATGTCAAGAAAACCAAGTTCATGATATTTCATATGCAACAAGAAAATCGAAATCCCATTATTGAAAATAGAGGCGGAAAGCATTAAATGTGTAACTTTTTGGGAATAACACTAAATAATCATACCAACAAAATAGCTGACAAAATCATTAAACCAATTTGAATCTTGAATCAAGTAAAACATATTTTCCCAGAAAACATATTATCTACTATGTTACAAAATGCACACGCGGATCCGATTTTTTACACACTGAAATATTTCATATCTTGGATTCTGTCAGACACTGAAAAGAATGATCCAGGTCATATATGGAAAAGGTTCAAATAACAAATTGAGCCAAAACACAACTTTCGTGTCTCTCGCTTGTATCTGCAGAGCGACAGACAATACGAATGTAAGTCCATGAATGACCTCATGACCTGATTGAAGTTACAGGCACAACAATAGGACTTTCAAAATGATCTACTTAGCACATAGACGAAGAGTTTACAGCTAGGTAAAAAACATGGAAAAGGGTCGCAGACATGAAGCTTTGATATCTCTCATTGTGGATGCAGCCATCCGAGTAATACTCTTGAACAGTGTACAGCTAATGGGGCAATGTGCAATAACTGTAGAAAGTCCAACCAACCATTGTTGCAAAGCGTTTCGATTCAAGAAACAGCAAAGGTCAACGTCACGTGACAGGCAGCAGTCGAGGCAGTTAAGACCTCAACATCGATCACTGAGTAGACGTTATGACCGTCAAAAATGTGCTACGCATTCCATCAGTGAACAATCTACAAAATGAATGGATGAAAAATGTCAGCACATGTCGTTCACTGAAATAAAGATCAGCAGTGTTGATACACATGATGAAATGTTTGCCACACTGAACATAAAATTTGAGTCAAAACGTGGAAAGTAAACACTTGTGCACAGGGTAACACACTCCCGCGTCGCATCTATTGTCAAATGCATCCAGAATGTCTAACAGCAGACGGTTTCCCAAGACCTGGAGGACATGATACATCAATACACCATACTCACTGCATACAACGGAACATGAATTGAGCGATTTGGTGTTGTGCCTATTCCCTGCCAGTACGGCCATGGCCGCTGGTACGACACAAAGTTGTTCCTAGTCGATACGGGGTACCAGATATTCTGGGTTTACTCAGCTTGAGACAACTCGATCATGTGACGTTGCACTGCGTTCTCCAAGCGGACGAAAACAAACGCACACATATAGTCTGTAGTCAACCCATTCACTGCTTTATACACCAACTGCGACTGTCTGTATTTGACGTGCTCCGGTAGTGGCAGCCAGTTTAATTGTTCCAACTATGGAACACTTGGAGCCAGGTATTCAGAGTCTGTTATTATTCTGGAAACACGTCTTTGGAGTTTGGAGATGCGCTCTGATGTTGTTGCATTGTCCAGAGTGTGCTGCAGTAGTCCATGTGGGGTAGAATATGGCTGTTGTAGAACGTGTTCCTTGCTTTGTATAGAAGGTATTGTTTTATCCTGCATAGAAGTGCGAGTTTTCCAGCAATCATGTTGTGTATATTTTTTATATGGGCCTTCCAGGTGAGGAAATTATCAACATGAAGCCCAGGTCGCCTCTCATTTTCGACCACTTGGAGTTTGTCTCCCTTGATGCATATGTCAACGTCCGTTTTGTCAAGGTGTTGCCATATTTGCCGGGTCGTGACGAACATGACCTTTGGTTTTTTTAACATTGACGACCATACTATTTGCGTCACACCAATTGGATATTTCCTGTAGGTCGTTGTTTAGCTTTAGTTCGATTTCCTGTACGTTCTTCCCGCAGGCACTGATGGTGGAATCGTCAGCATGCATATCCACATTGCTTATTGTTCTTGTGCTAATGGGCATGTCTTTCATAAACACATTAAAGAACAGTGGTCCCAAAATAGAGCTTTGGGGAACTCCCATTGTTATTTCAGATTTCCCCAATTGTTTACCGTTGAACAAGACAAGTTGTTTGCGATCTGACATGTATGATGAGAGCCGTCGCATCGATTGTTGTGAACATCCATATATGGCCAATGTATCCAGTAAACTTGTGTGGTTCATAAGATCTAAAGCATTACGCAGGTCTAGCAGCACTACACCATTCACACGTCCTTTGCCACTAGCCGACACCCACTTATGCACCATGTGGTTCAGTGCTGTCTCGCACAAGTGCTTAACAGGGAAACCCGATTGACCATCAAGGAGCATGTTGTGTAACATGAGATAGGTATACAGGCTGTCATGTACATGTCTGTCCAATATCTTGCTGAGAGCACACAAGACTGATATCGGTCGATAATTGCCTTTGTTTACAGTAGGCCCCTTCTTGTGTATCGGGGTAAATTTCGCAAGTTTCCACAGCGTTGGAAATTGTCCACTCACAATGCCTTAGTCAGTGAGTGTTGTGACGGACGCTGTGATGGCAGGCGCAGCTGCTTTCAACAGTCTAGCACTGATTTGGTCGGCTCCTGTGGATTTGTCAGAACGAAGGGCCATGAGTGCTCTGTACACCGTGTATTGTTTGATTTCTGGTATCGATGATGATGTATCCAGCTTGTCACTGACCACATGTTTGAGCTGTGTCTGTTGTTGTTGTGTGGCATTAGCTGTCACTAGTGTATTGACTGTCTTGAATGTTGGTAGAAGGACGTTTTTGCTGTCTGGATCATATCAGTCACCTTGATTCGCCACATTTTATAGTTATCCCACCTCCCTTGCGACTTGTGCCTGTCTCCTATGAGCTGCGCGCGCGGACACACACACATACACACACACACACACACACACACACACACACACACACACACACACACACACACACACACACACACACACACACACACACACACACACACACACACACACACATACACCGACAAACACGACATTCGTGCATCCAGCGATCCTCCACATCAATATGCTTAGCACTATCTAACCATGGCATCTGATGACGATCAAGCACAAAATGGTATGCATCAAAGAGTTTATATTGTCGATATATGTGATTGCACAGATGACAGCAATCTTTGTTGAATTGCGTTTGCGTAACATTACTACTGGAAGGTGATCACTGGCAGGGAGTACACCAACCTTGCTGGCTCTAACATGTTGCGGGTGTGTCGTGTAGATATGATCAATCAGTGTATCAGTTGTGGCAGTTACACGGGTAGGTGATGTGATGACGTGCGTTAGTTGGAATGCGTCGACAACACCTCGCCATTCCTCATTTGTGACTACACCATTCACAAAGGTGAAGTTTATGTCACCCATAAGAATTGTCTCCTTAGTATCACCTTGAGATCTTTCTAGTGTGGATTCGATCAGTGAACACAAATTGTCAATACGGGTATTATCCGGTGGTCGATATACGGTTCCGAGCAACACACCGTACGAGCAGGTAATTTTTATTTCAACCCAGAGATCTTCGAGCTGATCGTTCTCTAGATCGTGTCGTCGATTGTATGGCACACTGTCGTGGAGGTAGACAGCCACTCCTCCACCTCTACCTGTGGACCTGTCTCTTCGCTCAAGGTTGTAGCCGTCGATAGCCACATATCTGTCACTGTAAGTTGCCTTAAGCCATGTTTCTGTGATGCCCAGTACGTCAGTCTCACGCTTGGAGTTTCACATTTTCAATCACAATTCATCTATCTTTGGATACACACCGCGGGCGTTCCACTGAACAAACCGTAAACTGCTAGGCAGGTTTACGCCAAATGTACAACTCTCGTTCACAGTGTCATCGTCTGCCAGCGGTATCTGTGTCGCTGCTAACGCTGACGTCTCCGCTGCTGGCAGTATTGTTGTCGCTTCTGCCCGGATTGATACATGTTTGAATGACATATCGTTTGGCACAAATGGGGATGTTGTTACAGTTGCCACATTCGTACAGACACTGCGTTGGTGACTTACAGTTCGTGCCGTATCTTCAAAACGGCCGATGATCGGCGTTTGGGTCGCGCACTGCTTGCGCTGTTGTAGTGTGACCAGTGTAGAATTACGCACACCATTAGCGTCAGGTAATGGAACTTTAGGAAACTTCCTATCTCGCGTGATTACCGTCGGGATTGGTTGAAAGTTGTTAACACCGGCTGTGCTTCCTCGGTGGGTTTTTGCAACAAAGCAAGTATTTAAAGTGTTGGCAAAGTTTCTAGTGATATGCCTCGGTTGGCCCTCCGTTTCACCGACCCTGTGGAGCGAAGTTCATAGCCGCTGAAAGCAAGCATGTTTAGAAACACTGTCAGTGGAACAGCGAAGTTGATTTACCATAGGCGCAGCTGGAAGCAGTCTTGGATCGTTGATTTTGAATGTGCAGATGTATCACGTCACGTTGTTGCATAATTCCAGGTAGACAGAATGACAAAACAAGTTCAATAGCGCCGTGTAGTAGGCGAACAGAGATTGTTCTGGTTGAATGCACCCTGACGAAACAGATTTTTAAAAGCGCAAATGACAAATTTATGTGAACGTCAATAAACCAATCGTGCACCAGGATATGGGCAGATAATTCAGTTCCAGCATGATGGTAAAATATTCAGAACTATCCCAGCAATTACGTATATAAACAGGTAAAATGACAGATGACACAATCTTCCGTGGCAGCACAAAGCGCTCACGTGACAACATCTTGCTGAAACAAGATGTTAACTTCAGGTGAAACGCGTCACACCAGGAGGCATACGCAAAGATCCAAGACGTGATCGCTACAAAGACTACAGTAGTCTACTTTGATCGGAACAAGGAGACGATTATCCAGGTCGACCCGTCGTCAAGAGGACTTGAGTCAGTGCTGCTCCAAAACAACAAACCGTTAACATTCGCCAGCAAGTCGTCGACTGAGACGGAATGTCATTACTCGAACTTAGAAAGAGAGCTGCTGGCTGTGGTGTATGGCTGTGAGATATTTCACACATACATATATGTAATTTAGACGGATCACAAACCTCGAAAGATGAGTAGCCTCAAGAATCTCACATCAGCTCCACCAAGACTGCAATGCATGCTGTTGCGCATCCAAGGCTACGTCACGACTATCAAGTATCATCCAGGGTGAGCCGTGCTTGTCGCGATTACCAAGCAACCAACAGTAGACACACAATAGATGTAATCAAACATGTATAATGTGTGTACATTTATATAATGTGTACCTTTTTATATAATACTGACAACGTCTCTTATGATAAACATGCCTAAATAAAAACGATGCAATAAATAAAAATATGTTGTCATAATACTGATGCACTCAATATAACATTTCCCGATATAGCATTTCCAAAGAAGCGGATCTGGAAAAAAATGGAGCCCAACTTTGTTAGCCACCATTTTGCTGATGGTAGCGCAATGGTGCACTGGCTGAAGCTTTGGACTCTCGACTATGAGACCCCGGACTCGAATCATGTGCTGCCATGTCAAATCTTGGGCATGTTATTTCATTAAACATTGCTCCAGTTCATGATGAATACCTGGCTATTGACAGTGGTGCATATTTATGTACGAATAGTCTTTGCGCATCATTTGCAGATGGCAAGATGCTATCCAGAAAGGCCGAGATAGTACTCCATTCTAGAGGTAAAATGTAAAGCGCTTTGTGCAAGAAATTCTTCCCTTTTCTAAATCAGCCACATACGATGGCGTCAGATTATTTGAAAAATGTCGAATGTCTCTGATATTGCCATTATGGAACATCCACATATCCAAATTGTATAATAATATTGATATTTTATAATCATGTTCATTGCAGCGCGTTTGAACTATTTTATAAACATTGTAAAGAAATAATGTATTTTGTTTTTTTTAAAGCAACAGATTGTCACGCCATTGCATTCGACTGTACCATGCAATGCTATGATATCACTGAGAATATGGTTCGACCCGTTTATTGACATTCTGCATGCAGTTACAGTGATAAACTAAAATTTACAAATGCACACCAGTATCACCGAATTGCACAATATTTATTAATATATGTTGGCGACGTTGTAACACCAAATTAACGGAGACATCTCAATCCGAAATACCTGTTACGCTACTTTTGGTATTGTTTTGCCGTTCGCGGATCATTTGCGAATATTCGTGTCGTGAAGCCTATTTTCAGAATGGCACTTTAGCAAACTCGTAATCTACGATGTTTTCTATAAAATAGTGGCGCTAATAAGTTCCTAAGTTGATCGAGAAAATGGGACCGCATCGCAGGTTGAAACGAGTTTGCCTGCGCGAGAGTGTTCCATGAACAACCCCAGCCACAAGCGTCGGCCTAGTCGCTCGACTGCGAAACTTCCCCGAGAACATATTTTGAGGGGCTGAAAAGTGCTGCCACCTCACGGAGGTTAATCGACGCTAGCGTCGGCCAAACTGTGCCGTTTGGAGCGGATCGGCCAATCCAATATAGTCCCTTTAATACAATAGTTATCTATAACATACTCATGCACAGCAATAAACTATTACATGGTGACAGTGGTGTGATAACCAAACTTTGCTCTTCAAGCGATATTGATGCTGATGCCGCTGGAACAAGTGATGCATTCACGGCAA
>JAODUO010002038.1:5000-17500 GCA_025642075.2 Ridgeia piscesae | reverse complement strand
ATGTATATATGTATGCATCATCATTGTCTTCACCTTGTATGTATAACAAATTATTATGTGTATTATATTACATATATGCATTCATGTATGTAAGTCTAAACATATAAACTTACATGTTAGTTTTATGTTTATCAACTGAATTATTTTCTTTTTCAGTAAACAACTTTTTAGAATACATAGACATCAACATTGGCAACTCGTCCAATGTCATGGACCACACACGATGTGGTGGGCAAAGTACTAAGGTTGAGCCAGGGAAAAACGTGACGATACCGTGTGAGGGATGGGGAAGTCATGTCAGTATAAGGAAGTACGGCGGAAACAAGAGACATCTATTGTTGTTCTGTGAAGTGTTTGTCATAGGATACAAATACATAGGTAAGTGCATGTTTATCAGCAACTAAGATGTCATATGTTCCATTACATTTCGATAGTATGACTAATTAAATTTATATTATACTAATTGCCTATGCTAAAGCCAAATACTTGCAATGTGGTCTACAAAAAATGATTATTTGTAACTCATAGTATTAATAATTTCTTGAATGTTGTCTCAGAAAACTGTTATGTAAGCTCTGTGATTTACTATGTAATCAAAAGTCATTTGATGAGAAGTATTGCAAAGATGCCAAATCACTGTACACTGTTTGACCAGTGGAGGAATGCAGGTGGTTGTCTACCAGTAGTATATTTGATTTCCTATGTATTGGCAATAGTATGTTTCTTATGTTAGTAGTTTAGTCTTAATATACAAACACTTTTAAAATGTTACAGTAAATTAACATATTGATCATATTTTCATAATTATAATACAGCAATACAAGGTCATGAGGGAAGATCAATTTTTTTCAGACTGTGTGGGTGCATGTGACGGCACCTGTGACAAGGTCATTGGCTGTGACAGGTGTCGGGCAGGAAAGAAGATGCCCATCTGTAAGCAAGGTAAAGTCACCTAGGAAAATGTACTGAGTGGAGTATGTTTACGACACTAGATTAGTCAAATCACACCTGTAGACTACGATCAAACAAAGCCAACAATAACATAATTTAAACTGTTTGCTTGGTTCATTATATTTTGACAAAATGAGACTGAACTATGTGAGTCATATACTGACATCATAACTGTTCTGATTCATGTAAGTAGCGTTGTGCTGCTTATACTTATGCAAATAAATTCAGGACACTTTCTTGCAGACTGTGACGCAGGTACCTATGGCATCAACTGTGCTGAGTCGTGTAGTCGATACTGTGTTGATTCCTACCGGTGTGACCGCGTGACCGGCTTCTGCAGTGGAGGATGTAAACAGTGGTATGGACCCAACACTTGTATGGATGAAATTGGTGAGTGCCTTATCTAATTTGTCTCAATGATTGCCGCAATACTCATCCATTTGTATATCGGCAGTCTTTTCAGTGTATATATTCCTATGCGAAAGCAGATTAGCATTGACAACCATTGCCATCACTTCTGTTCACTCACTGGCTATAGAAATGACTGTACACATGATCTGTAAGCACATGTCATCTGTATGTAGATTGCGCAAATACCTCTCTTTCCTTCCTTCACTACGAATAGTCGTCTTCAGTGTTAAACTCTAACAGCATGTTTTCAATTGATGATAAACATAGCAGATTGATCGAAATAATTGACAGAACAAGCTCAGACAGATTAACTTTTTAATAATGTGTGTTTGTGTGTGTGAATATATATATATATATATATATATATATATATATATATATATATATATATATATATATATATATAATAATACAAAAAATGGGGTCATCTAGCATGAGCGTGTGAAAATATTTCTTAAGCATGTACACTGTACACCTTGTAATATGTATAAGGTATGTAACCACAAAACAATAAGATAAAACATCAAATATTCTGTGACAATATAAGTATCAGAAATATAATCAATTATATGTATAAAATAAGTACATTCTTCTGAGTTGAATTTAACAAATATGTATTTAATTATAAGGATTATAAAAAGAAACAAATGATAAATAAAATTACATAATGCTGGCATCTTTGGAAAACGCAGTGTCAGAGGTGCCACAAAATCAGTGATAAACATTCTCATATTCACGTCCATAGCTAACACGAGTAGTAGGTGGATGGAGTTGGTAAGAAGCTAAGGATGATATTTAATAGTAAAAATACAGCTTTTAATATGACGTCAAAACGAAACTATATTTCCAGATTATTTAATTTTATTTTATTGCAGTTACCGTCAACTATGATTCAACTCCAGTGACGCTGTCCGTGACAAGTTCCTCAGTGTCTGTGAATTGGCCACAGTCAGGAGGAGTGCCTGGTGGACTGGAGAGGTACTATCAGTACATGGTTGAGGTTCATGATGGACGAGGTACGAAAGAGGTGCCTAGACCATTCATAGCTGGACAAGCTGGTCAGACTGCTGACATCAAGGGTTTGAAGCATAACACACTGTATCACATCAAAGTTAGGGTCGTCGCCACACATAACTCACAGACTAGAAAGGGCAACGCTGGAGGTACTCTTGATGTGAAGACTCCATGTACATGTAAGTATGAACATTATTTTCAATGTGTTGACCACATACATACTTGAAGAGATAGAATGGCTACAAAACATTTGACCAATTAATGACAATGATAACAGACACGCAAATGATGTGTGTTGTTTATAAGTTGCCTTGGTCCACTGAATGACTAATATTATATATATATATATATATATATATATATATATATATATATATATATATATATAATATATATATATATATTTTATTTTATTTTAGACTTTGATATTGTCATCTACAACACCCAATTCCATTCACAGTCTATACCATTATCTACTCCTCTTCCAATCACACCAAATATCCCTTCACATATTACCCATCTCAGTCGTGGTTGACCTCTTGCATACATGCTAATGAGAGTTACATTGTTTCAGCTCCTGACAAGCCTCATATAACCAAGGTGACTGCCACAGCCCCTAACGACTCTCACCTGGGCAGTCTCCATGTCACCTGGCAGGTAGGTATATGCTGGTCTCACGGGGAGTTTATTTATTTATTTAGAAATATATTCAAATACTGTATTTGTTTTGAAATATATAAAATACTGTTGAAACAAATAGGAAGTAAATTATAGCATGTAATGTTGTTCACAGTCAGTCGTCCCTAGAGTGACCCTTTCATTCATCAGTCGCCATACACTAACTGTGACTTTGACTAGGTTGTTAATGTCTCAGTAGTGAAGTCATCTAAAGTAGCCAATCATCTAATCCAATCTGACCAAAGGTCAGCGTTTCAGACCTTACATAAGTTACACTGTAGTTGGTATTAGTGTTGGTTCGATATTCGAACTTCAACTTCAGATTCCCTTGATACCTTGATATTGATACTTGATACCTTCGATACCTTCGATACCTTCATACCTTCGATACCTTCGATACCTTCGATACCTTCGATACCTTCGATACCTTCGATACCTTCGATACCTTCGATACCTTCGATACCTTCGATACCTTCGATACCTTCGATACCTTCGATACCTTCGATACCTTGATACCTTCGATACCTTCGATACCTTGATACCTTCGATACCTTCGATACCTTCGATACCTTCGATACCTTCGATACCTTCGATACCTTCGATACCTTGATACCTTGATATTTTGATACCTTCGAAAACCTTCGATACCTTCGATACCTTGATCCCTTGGTACCTTGATACCTTGATACCTTGATACCTTGATACCTTGATACCTTGATACCTTGATACCTTGATACCTTGATACCTTGATACCTTGATACCTTGATACCTTGATACCTTGATACCTTGATACCTTGATACCTTGATACCTTGATACCTTGATACCTTGATACTTGATACCTTGATACCTTGATACCTTGATACCTTGATACCTTGATACCTTGATACCTTGATACCTTGATACCTTGATACCTTGATACCTTGATACCTTGATACCTTGATACCTTGATACCTTCGATACCTTCGATACCTTCGATACCTTGATACCTTGATACCTTGATACCTTGATACCTTGATACCTTCGATACCTTGATACCTTCGATACCTTCGATACCTTCGATACCTTCGATACCTTGATACCTTCGATACCTTCGATACCTTCGATACCTTCGATACCTTGATACCTTCGATACCTTCGATACCTTCGATACCTTGATACCTTGATACCTTGATACCTTCGATACCTTCGATACCTTCGATACCTTCGATACCTTGATACCTTGATACCTTGATACCTTCGATACCTTCGATACCTTCGATACCTTCGAAAACCTTGATACTTCGATACCTTCGATACCTTGATACCTTCGATCCCTTCGATACCTTCGATACCTTGATACTTGATACCTTCGATACCTTCGATACCTTCGATACCTTCGATACCTTGATACCTTCGATACCTTGATACCTTGATACCTTCGATACCTTCGATACCTTCGATACCTTCGATACCTTCGATACCTTCGATACCTTCGATACCTTCGATACCTTCGATACCTTCGATACCTTCGATACCTTCGATACCTTGATACCTTGATACCTTGATACCTTGATACCTTGATACCTTGATACCTTGATACCTTGATACCTTGATACCTTGATACCTTGATACCTTGATACCTTGATACCTTGATACCTTGATACTTGATACCTTGATACCTTGATACCTTGATACCTTGATACCTTGATACCTTGATACCTTGATACCTTGATACCTTGATACCTTGATACCTTGATACCTTGATACCTTGATACCTTGATACCTTGATATTTTGATACCTTGATACCTTGATACCTTGATACCTTGATACCTTGATACCTTGATACCTTGATACCTTGATACCTTGATACCTTGATACCTTGATACCTTGATACCTTGATACCTTGATACCTTCGATACCTTGATACCTTGAACCTTCGAACCTTCGATACCTTCGATACCTTCGATACCTTCGATACCTTCGATACCTTCGATACCTTCGATACCTTCGATACCTTCGATACCTTCGATACCTTCGATACCTTGATACCTTCGATACCTTCGATACCTTCGATACCTTCGATCCCTTCGATACCTTCGATACCTTGATACCTTCGATACCTTCGATACCTTCGAACCTTCGATACCTTCGATACCTTCGATACCTTCGATACCTTCGTTTCCTTCGATACCTTCGATACCTTCGATACCTTCGATACCTTCGATACCTTCGATACCTTCGATACCTTCGATACCTTCGATACCTTCGATACCTTCGATACCTTCGATACCTTCGATACCTTCGATACCTTCGATACCTTCGATACCTTCGATACCTTCGATACCTTCGATACCTTCGATACCTTCGATACCTTCGATACCTTCGATACCTTCGATACCTTCGATACCTTCGATACCTTCGATACCTTCGATACCTTCGATACCTTCGATACTTTGACACTGAATCCAGTCGACGCGAAGGCGCAACATCGTTGTCGATGACGTCGTTGTTTATAGGAGCTAACACTACAGCGCTTTGCTGCCTAACTTTAGGCGTGGTTGTTTAAAAAAAGAATATAACATCAAATGTGGCTTGTTTTCTAAAATTGTATTGTAGAGTTTATCTTTATTATACAAAACCTGGTATCGAACCAGCACTAGTTGGTATGTTTCAACATTCTTGTCTGTCAGAGGCTGTTTAGAAGAGCTCTGTCCATTTCAAGACATTTTCTATCCTGCTCTTCGTCTGACATCCCCACAGGCATCTGCCCTCTGTTTTATCGCTGTGTAATGGCCAATTACCTACTTCTCTTGTCTCACTTTGAAGCCAAACAATTTGGTCAAGTGAGATTTTGGCAAGGGTGGCCATTTAATAAGGAGAATGGGTAGCTGCTCAAAAGGGGAACTACTGTATTATAATAACCAGTTGACGAATAGGATACATTTGAAATAGTAGTGCCTTTTTGTGAGGCAGATTCTCAAATGTTTCAGTAAAATATGCAGCGCTGTTATCCTTCTCATCATTGCGATCATTCGCTTACATTAACAAACATAACACTGACATCTGCAAAAAGGCAGCTAAACAGCTACTAGTCTTAAATTGTCTCGGCAATCTCCTTTCTCGACAAGGAAAACTTGTAATTTTCAAATCCTTCATAACATCAAACTTCAACTACTGCCCTTTAATCTGGCATTTTTGTAGCCAATCTAGTACCAACCAACTTGAAGAAATACAGCAGAGAGCACCTCGCTTTATTTACAATGATTACTCATCCACACATCATGACCTTTTAAAGCCTGTTAATACCGAACACTTTTACTTCTACGTGAAAAGGATGAAAGAAGTGGCATGTGAAGCATTCAAAAGTGTAAATAATATTGCTCCAACTTTTATTCAAACTCCTATCATGCTTGAATGCTCCCAGTATTCCCTGCGAAAGGATAAAACTACGTTCATCCCTAAGGCAAACACGTCCAAATATGCACTTAAATCCTACATGCATGGTTGGCCCCGGATCTGGAACAGTTCTGCAGACTGATCCAGAACTTGGACGGTTTGTCATCCAACTGCTCTATGTGTAGGTAAACGGCTAATAGGCCTGTCCCCATGTCATATTTATCGAACATTTATATTGCCTTTATTGTTTACATGCAAGTATTTTTTATTTTACTTATTTTACCCATATTTTACCCATTTCAATGCTTTAACTTTGAATGTGTTTTTTTATGATTTTTACGTTTTATATCATGTTGCGTTATACTTATTTGTCGGAAAATAACTCAGATGAGCTAATCTGATGCAATCCATATAAACTGATGTTAAATAAAGCTTCTTGTATTTTATACCAATATGTGATTGTTTTTATTCAGTATCTTGGAGACAGCGGTTGTGACAACTTCAAGAAGGTTCTGGTTCAGTACAAGTTCATATCCTCTGGACAGTGGCGGGACAAACTGTCTGATGTGACTCGCACGCAGATGACAATAGACAACCTTCAGCCTGGACACTACGATGTGCGTTTGTCTGTGACAAATAATAAAGACATCGAGAGTGAGAGTGACAAAGTGACGTCCACAATTGGCAGTAAGTGTGAATTTTAATTACTTTGCTTTGTAAATTTGAGGTCAATTCACAATTCACAAAAATTGTTTTACAATATTAACATTGCTGTGATTTTTATTTGTATACAATTCAATGTATTTTCATGTAGGCCTTTGATTAATTTAATGTAGTTATCAAAATACCTTCTGAAATACTTTCCATAAAAGTTACGTTTTTCATGGTGGTATCAGTTCACATAAATGCAACAAAAGGAAGTGCAAAATAGACGACATTGTGAACAATGATTTTGCTGAAAAATACGTAAATCAGTAATTATAATTTGTGATAACAGTGCTACCTGCGTCAAGTATAGTACAAGGTTTATAGTATTCTGTCCGAATATCTACCATAACAATGTCAAAAAGGTGTAAATATAATAAAACATACGAGGAGAAGAATTGATTGTAAAAAGCCCACTTGATACCGGAAATCAACATATTATGTGAAAGATAGAAACATTGTTGGATATCTCTACTATGCTGCGATCAAATTACAAAGTAAAACAATTAAAAGCATTTGGCTAACAGGATTGCATTGTATAATCCAAATGATTCAACACTGACCTTCATTTGTGATACGATTGCATAACGTTGCAAATGTTTAAAACATGTTAACCATTACATAACAGGTGGCTTAGTCACCACTATTTATCATATAAAAATAATTGCTGCAGTGGCACCAGTCCTAATACAAACACACCAATACAAGTCGACACCAACAGCAGCTTGGGTTTGTGTGTAACACAAAATACACATCTTACTTTGATTAAGGAAAGGGACTGGACCACTACTAAATGCATGATAATTGGTTGACTTTGTGACCAAGTTTAATAGAGAGTGGTAATATCTCACAATCCTGGTTAGTTTATTGGTATCTGGAATTAGCACTTTACAATATATGTAATATATAGATGTGTTTCATTTAGGGATTGTTCATAATTGTCGGCATTTTCGGAAGCCTACAAAGGATACGCTTTTTATTGACACCCTTCTCCATGTCCACAAAAGTACACTAAAATGTTTATTTTGTGACTAATAAATGCCAACAACAGCAAGTAGGCTATGACATTTTTAGATGTATTTTAATATACAAAATACAGATAAAATACACTGGTCTGTTGCTGCATATAACGCACTCATCCTAAAAGACACACAGAAGCCTCCAACCCTCCCCTGGTATACGGTTTGTACACTTCTGAAAATGTTGACAACTATAAACGACCAATAAGAGCGTGCAAAGCAAATATCATATGTTTTATGGAATGATGTTTATAAGTTACAGCTCATGTCATGGCAGTGTTATTTAACCTGTTTGTAACTGACTGTGGAGGACATAAATGTACCAGAATAACAAACAAATACAACAAACTAGTTACAGTGTCATCATTGAATGAGCGTACATATGCTAGAATGGTTTTGTCATAGCTGTAACAACAACTACAGCAGAACCAGCAACACCGAAAGGAGCAACAACAGCTAAGAGCACTGAATCAAAAGGTGGCTCCACGGGTGTCATCATCGGCGTCGTTGTCACCCTAGTGGTGCTCATCATCATTGTCGTCCTAGTCACCATTGTCTTCTTCGTCAGGTACACATGCCTGCAACAGACAACATACACTCTGTGCTCTGTGTGCATTACATCTGAGGCACTTTCAGTCAGACAACTGTCATACCTGCATTTGCTGCTTATATTTCTACAAGAAAGCCTGTTTAGGTTTGAGCATGTAGATCAGATGTACTAGTATATTTGTTGCTGGAGTCAATTCTAAGATGTCATAATAAATGCTATTGTTTGGTTTACCAACTGTTTTGGCAACATGGAAATTAGATAGCAATTTTCAACTTCGATTTCCGATCTGAATGCCAACCAAACGTTTTGTGTCGATTCATATGTGTCATACAGAACATTTTACATCAAACACCATTTCCTTGGTTGTTCGGTGTCTTTGATCTAATGAATCTGATTAAGCCGGAATTGTTCTGAACTGATGGCATGGTTTCTCTTTGGCAACACTTCACAAAATTGGCTCCATCTGAGTGCCACCCAATTTAACAGTATACACCTCTGAGATGAACTTGTCACCATCATGGAAATAAATCTACCCCACACCCAACCATTATCTGCCAAAGGAAACATCTACAAAAATCAGATGTATATTATATGAAATCGCGGTTACCTAGCGATAGCGCATTTGAAATTGTCTGATGAGTTATTGTGATACAGATAATAAAATCAATCAAACGCGAACAAAAAGACACCTTTAAAATTTACATTGTATTCATCAACATGTCTTATTTTCTTACAGGTCTAGAAATGGTTCAGTGTGTGGAATGACATGTTTACAAAAACGTAGCATGGCCAGTTCTTCTACCCTTGGTAAGTAGAATTACGACTCAATTACGACAAACAGTGCTGACACAACTAGTTCTATATAGCACACTATATGTGTTTTCTTGAACAAGTGGTTACAATTTCAAAGGTTTTTGTTTTCTATTTACATCACACGATTACACCCAAACACATAGTAAAGACAATCGTACAACATATTTGCACAATTAATGTTGATGGCAATTTTGCGAATGTAGAACAACCTACACCAGATGCAATGTCCAGTCGTGCTGTGACAGCAAATTACGCTGATGGACCATCTGATGACCACGTATACGAGAAACTACAACTGAACCAGAACAGTAATCGGATACAGGTGGCGGCCCTGGAGGGCTTCGTGAACGAGAGAGACAACAGCGATGGCTTTGTGCAAGAGTACGATGTAAGTGTTTGCTGTTAATTTAAATCACAAAATAAGATAGCATATGTGTCAACCGTATGATATATCCACTGGCTGATCTAAAAATGTGTAAAGATGATGTTATTTACCATAGCTGTAGCATAGATCGCAGACATTTACAAACATAATCAGTGTTCCATTGTCTACCAACAAACTGGGTAGTAAGGGTAGGTGTGCACCACATTTTCAGGCCAACTTGAATTACCACATTTTCACACAACGTAATGTTATCACTACTTAGATATGATAAAAAATAAAAGTACAATGTAAACGAGTAGACCGAGCAACCGTGCCAGGATCATCCAAATCAGGTATTTCTGGAAAACAGACATTTCCAGGTTTGAACTGTGATCTGTCATGTATAAGATGAGTTTATTAATGTTTTTGCAACTATGATATATCTGAGTGAGACATCATTGAGGAACACACAGATAGAGTTATATATTATATTTCGTAGATTTCTAGAGAAGACGATTGTGCCAGACATGACCTTTACATACATTGTAAGGATGGTTAGTGTTTGTTGTCAGAGGAGTTTATAATAACGATGTTAGTTGTTTTGTCACGTTAATGCAATGTACGTCATGTCTTTTCAACTGATTGGAGGTCTTCTGGATGTATGAACCATTGCAAAGAAATATGTGTTAATTTATCCTAATGAATTGTAAGGATCACAGAAAGCAAATTAAAATAAACATAAACGTATTTTCCGGAGGGTTATATATTAGTCGATTCTAGTTAGAGTGTATTGACTGGTGATAGAATTAAGTAGAGGAAGTAACAAATGCGATTAAGAAGCTTGCCGTTAATCAAGCTTTTGGGTCAGATGGCATATGTTCGGAACATATAAAATATGTAGACAAGACACTTCTACCCTTGCTATCGTTGTGCTTCATTAATTTATTGCTCATGGATTTCTGCCAGAGTCAATGTTGTCAGTTGTACTTGTGCCAGTGATTAAGGATAAAGCTGGTAAAATATCTTCTAATGACAATTACCGTCCAATTGCATTAGCTAGTGCGTTTTGCAAAATTATTGAAGTAATTATACTAGGTAGAATTGAAATATTTTTGGATACTAATCCGAATCAGTTTGATTTCAAGAAGAAGCATGGTACAGACCAGTGTATGTTAAAGGAAATTATTGATTTATATCGAACTCTGAATGGCAGTGTATTTGTATCTTTTCTTGATGCCAGTAAAGCCTTCTACAGAGTAAATCACACAACGTTGTTTAAGAATCTCAGTGAAAAGGGTGTACCGGTGTATATACTACGAATATTCATTTATTGGTATCGCAACCAGACCACTTGCATATGGTGGGGTGATGTGCTTTCTACTAAATTTAAAGTAGCCAATGGTGTTATACAAGAGGGTAGTATCCCCTTACTTATTTAATGTATATGTAGATGAATTGAGCAAACAACTTAAAATGTGTAATGTTGGATGCAGCATAAGTGGTCATCTTATTAATCACATAATCACATACTGATGATTTGGTCTTGATTTCACATTCGTCGGTAGGACTATGCCAGAACATGAACGTGAGAAATTTGGAATGAGCCATGATGTGAAAAACAATGCTAAGGAGAGTGCAATTATGATATTTAGATCTGCGACCTTAAAAGGATGTCTTATCCTTGAATTTAAGCTGCATGTTTTAGCTACATATAAATATCTTGAAAACTATATTTCAGATGATCTTTCAGATGATGATGACATTAATAAAAAACGCAGAATTCTATATGTACAAGGAAATATGATATTGCGAAAATTTAGTATGTGCTCCCTAGAGGTTAAGCTCACACTGTTTTGTTCATATTGCTGACCCATGTATGGAGTACAACTCTGGTGGAATTACAAAAATCCACATTAAATAGATTGCATATTGCATATCCATTTTTTTGTTTGTTTATTGGTATATCAAAATATGAAAGTACCAGCCTGCTATCACTCTGTTTGATGTACAATTCTGCCAGTCAGTTATTAGGAATATGGTGTATAGATTTATGTGTAGACTTGATAGCTATGTTAATTATATTTTAAATAACATTCTAACTTCTAGCTTAATATTCACTTCCAGGATCCGTAAACATTGGAACAAGCGTTTATATGTGAACACTTGACTGAATAAACTGTATACACTTTTTATATACACAGCATTGGGTCAGAATGCATACTGTACATATTGTCTGCCTAATGTCAACATATGTACCTCAGAGTCACATGTACTTGCTGTATGTGCCCTGTTGAGTCTGGAATAAAGTTATTGAATTAAATTGAAAATTATCAAATATTAATTATCAAGACATACGTGTTGACAACAGAAGCTGTCACAGACAGAGATGTCCAGTTGGACTGTGTCAAGTCGACCAGAAAACAAGGACAACAATAGATCCAAAAACATTCGTCCGTGTAAGTAGTAATGAAAAACAATTGGCTCAGTATATCAATGTTGTTATCTAATGGCTGACGTAATATAAAAGAGTTGAACAAATGAGACTGATTAAACCGATCACAAACGTAATAGTGCAAATACATTGTAAAATATTCTGCATTTGGTTATGGTCATTGTTT
>JAODUO010002037.1:0-41596 GCA_025642075.2 Ridgeia piscesae | reverse complement strand
CTTACCTGACCATTCACCAGAGATGTGACGTCATTGTGTTACACTTTGCAGCATGCTGTAAGAACTTCCCAGATTCGCTGTGGTACACATTTGATGACACAAAGGTGACGAGGGTGTCTGAGAAGGACGTGGTCAGTCGGTCAGCCTACCTTCTCTTCTACCAACGCCGCTCCATGCAGGTCGACCATGCTGACCACTGGCTGTTGGAAGACGTTGACATTCCAAGGAGTGCACCGGTCAGCAAGTCTCACGAGGACCTTTTGACCGGTACGTCAAGTGTAGTCACCACTTGTCTACAGTGGACTTTCACTGTGAAGACTCTTGTATAAAGAAGGTTGCATTCATTAAATTGTACGTAGCAGTTCCTGACAATTTCTTCCCATGCTTGTGCCAACTGCCTTGAAACAGTTTTAGTTCACCGGGGTATTGATCTTGCCCTATTCTACTGAGTAACACTTTTACTCATTTACATATCCTGTGAATAGTAACACATTTGTGTTGTATTTTAACTACTATTTTGAAGATATGATAGCATGCCCATGATAGCATATCCAGGCGTGAGTGAATGTGCCACTGCCAGAGATAGTCACCAGTGTCACCCTTACATGTGTCCTCCACCTGTGTCATCAGCACTCACTGTGTCCACAGATGCGAGCCGTGAGTCTACATTCAGACGGGACGTTCCTTCATATGCAACAATGCGTTCCCCGCCCCGTGCCGCGTCCCAGAGCGCACTACACTGCACCACTGCACTGTCACGCAGTGTCACTAGTCTAGGCCACTTCAACAACCTCACAAGTGACAGACTAGACGGCTGTCAAGTGACAGACAGCAACCCATCACCCCAGGACACTGATGTCATGACACAGGATGACGTCACATGTGACAGTTCAAATGTGACACCAACCAAGGGTAGTCCAGTCTATGTTGGTAGTCCAGCCAAGGTTGGTAGTCCCAAAAGGCCAATTTTGGGGTTTGGGAGTCCAGCCAAGGTTGGTAGTCCAGCCAAGGTTGGTAGTCCAGCCAAGGTTGGTAGTCCAGCCAAGGTAGTTGGTAATGTGTCCATGACAACACAACAGGGACCAACAAATGCCTACTGGGATTACAGCCAGCCCATCATGTTACAGGAGTCTTGTGTCTAAGAGTGTTGTGCATCGTTGCTGTCAATATGTGTTCCAACTAACACTTAAAGGACAACAAAAGGCTTCTTTGGGTTATGCATCAAGCAATGTAAACAAAACTGTTTACAACTACAAATAAAACTGTTGTGTTAGTAGTGTCATAGACAGAGTGGTGTCACACAGTCCTGCTCTCACCAGCGAACTGGGAATACTAGTCAAGTAGGACATTCAGTAAAGCCATACATTTTGGTCATCTGTTTGTTAGCGTTTGTAAAGATACGTTCTCAGCTGATTGTGCCAGTGTCCATGATATGTGTCAGTCACATAGTGTGGACAACAGCTTACAGTATTCATCTTCAAATTTGTATTGCTGCTGTGACTTATAAAATGTTACATTGGCATGCTACAGGACTGTAATAATTATTCATGCATACAAAAACATAACTGGCTTCTGAATCGAAGGGAATATGAGAAACCAGGTAGTGATCCTGCATATTCATATACATGTTAATCAAACCTAGGAATATGATGTGTTATAACCAATTTCCCAACCCAAAAAAGAAAATTTAAATAAAAAAAAAACCAGTTTAAAATTTTTACATTTAGACCTTCCCTTTAAAAATTTTTAAATTTGGTTTTCAAATTTTTTAAAATTACACCTGTTTTTTTTTTATAAAAAGTATTTTACTGTTGCCCTTTTAAAATTACAAAAAGGTTTTTGGGGGATTTCAAAAAAAAAGATTTAAATTTTGGGCCAAAGAATTTTTTATAAAATTTGCAAAAAAACCCCTTTCACAAGTGTTGGCTTGTTTCTTTTTTCCAAAGGATTTTAATTTTTTAAAGTTATAATTAATATACGGGTTAAAAAATTAAAACCCCTTAGGCAAGAAACAAGCCAACACCTTTGAAAATTTGTTTTTACCAAATTTTAAAAAAAATTTCTTTCAATTTCTACAATCTCTGTTAAAATTTTTCCCAAAACCGTTTTTAAAAGGGAACATGCAAAATTTTGAGCATGAAATACAAGTTAAAAAAGTAATTTTTCAAAACAATTGCAAATTGTGTAAAGGGGAAAGGGTTTTTAAAAATGTAAAATGTTGTAAATACTGGTTTTGTTTCTTTTCATTTATTTACATATTTGAGATACTGAGTAAATCTGCTAGAATCAATTTGTGATACAGTAATATTTTTCAGGATGTGATATTGGGCTAATGATTATTATCATGTCGCGCTTAATATTGGTGCCATAAAGAATGTCTGATGTAACCTAAGACAAAATCCGAAACCCAAGAATATGAGCTTCTAAATCAAGTGCCAACAGAAGTTTTGAAATGTAGTTTGTAATGTTCATGTTTTGGTTGCGTGCATGTGTTGGTTGATGCTGTGTCTCTAGCTCAGCACAATCTCACATGTCACACTGTCTTGGTTATCATGTATAGCTCTTGTAACCAGTCTTAGATGTAACTCTGTTCAAGTCTTCTCATTCAGTCATAGATGTAACTCTGTTCTAGTCTTCTCATGCAGAAGACATGTTCAGCCGTCTTCATTCAGACTCTGCTTATGGCTGTAGTTTCTTGTAGATGTGTATGGGTCAGAATGGAAATGGGTTAAAAGGGCTCAAATTATAAGCCTTTTTCTGTAAACTGGAGTAAAATAATTTACAAGCTGTTCAGTTGCTGGACTTATCGCCCAGACATTTTGTCTCCACATCTCGAATTTGTTGCTATAACAAAAAGTATAGAATACTGCGACTCTTATTCTCAATCCTCATTGTTGTTGTTCTGTGTCTGATCGAATATAAACAATTTTGACCACACTGGCAGGAGATCATACTGCTCCTGCTGACTCACGATTAGTTCTAGTAATTTGTAATAATCACTTTCTGTATATATAGATTAAGTGATATAATTGCGTATATTGTAGTAATATACTGATAATAGCTTTCGGCTAATACACAAATAATCCCATGTTAGCATCTATCACTCAAGGTCCTTATCTTAGTTCTCACTTGTAGTTTTCAATCATCTTCTTGCCACTCAACCACAGTCTCTCAGTGTTCACTTACCCACTCTTTTGTCACCAACCACAGTCTCAGCGTTCAATTTTCTACTTCAATTCTCAACATTCCTTGCCACAACCAATGCTCAGGCAAATTTCCTTCTCCCGTATCTCAACATTTTCAAGACAATCATTAGTGTCTTCAGTGTTTTTTCTATCTCAATTTTGGTTCAACATCACAATCTCAGTGTTTCGTATCTTCAAATTTCGCCACAAATCATCTCGCGCACCCCACTCCCAACACTCCTTGCCACGATAAACTCCAATAGGTCTCAGTGTTCACTTACCCACTCCCACTTTTTGTCACACCATTACAGTTCGTGTTCTTCCTTACCTCATTTACCTTTCAATCATTTCGCCAATACGTAAACTTCCGTTCTCCTTTCACTCGGCCTCTCAATACTTCTCGCCACCACCACAGCTCAGTTCTTTCTTTCTGCTCCCAATTTCACATTTTCGTTATTTCCCACCACAAATTTCTCAGCGTTCACTCTTAAAAATTTTCTCAATACTTTGCCATCAACTCAAAACTATGTTCACTGTTTTCACACCGTATATCCCGCCATCAACCACAAAGTTCTCATGTTCTCTCTTCCATTCTTTACAATTCTCAATCAATTTTGCCAATTAACCACAGTTTTGTCCCACTTGTAATCTTGTCATTTCTGCCAAAGTTCCCTTGGTACTAACACACCACAGTTTTCAGTGTTCCAAAACATTTCACCATTAAATCTTCAGTGTTCTTTCTACTCCACTTCTGTTAACAGTTCAGTAAATTTTTTTCACTTTCCATTCTTGTATTAATAACCGATACTAGTAAATTCTCTTCATTCTTGTTTTCAGTGTGGGAATTTCACTTCAATAACTTTTCTTCCCACTTTCAACATTTTCACTCAAATCTCTCAGTGTTCACTTCTTTACTCCCACTAACCATGTCTTTCAGTGTTTTTGTAATTTCAATTTTTTTTTTATCTCCAACATTCCTTGCCATTTCCAATTTGTACTACTTTAAATAACCACAGTGCTTCAGTGCCTTCCCAATTTTCACCCAACATTTCTTGCCATCAACCACAAAGTTTTCAGTGTCTTCTTCACTTCCATTTCTACCAACTACAGTGCTCATTTCTTCCCAATTTTCAACATTTTTTGCTGTTTCAACTCACAAAGTTTACGTTTCGTAGCTAACACTCCCAAATAACCACACTTTCAGTTCATTTTTTCTAATTTCATTCTTAGAACACTCTTTGCCATCAACCACATTTTTCACTTCTACTAATCATTTTAACTCACAGTATTTTTCAGTGTCTTTTCACTCCCATCTCTTATCTCAACATTCTTTAATATCAATCATTAAAAGTTTTTCAACATTCCTTGCACCACAAAGTCTTCATACCCACCCGCTTTCAACATCTTCTTTATCAAATCATTAGTGTTTTTGCACACCCTTACCATCATCTTCCTTATCGATGCGCCCACTCTAGCCCCAACACTGGTGAGACTTTGTGGTTGATGACAGGTGTTGAGATACAGAGGGGGGTAGAAAGGAACACTGGGAGACTTTGTGGTTGATGACAAGGGGTGTTGAGACAGAGGTAGAAAGAGAACACTGAGAAACTTTACATGTGGATGTTGAGATAAGAGTGTAGTAAGTGAATACTGAGAGACTTTGTGGTTGGTGGCAAGGGGTGCAGAGTGTGGGGGTAGAGAGAACACTGAGAAACTTTGTGGTTGATGGCAAGGGATGTTGAGATACAGAGTGGGGTAGAAAGAGAACACTGAGAAACTTTGTGGTTGATGACAAGGGGTGTTGAGATACAGAGTGGGGTAGAAAGAGAACACTGAGAAACTTTGTGGTTGATGGCAAGGATGTTGAGATAAAGAGTGGGGTAGAAAAGTGAACACTGAGAGACTTTGTGGTTGATGACAGGGGGTGTTGAGATACAGAGTGGGGTAGAAAGAGAACACTGAGAAACTTTGTGGTTGATGGCAAGGGATGTTGAGATAAAGAGTGGGGTAGAAAAGTGAACACTGAGAGACTTTGTGGTTGATGGCAAGGGGTGTTGAGATACAGAGTGGGGTAGAAAGAGAACACTGAGAAACTTTGTGGTTGATGGCAAGGGATGTTGAGATAAAGAGTGGGGTAGAAAAGTGAACACTGAGAGACTTTGTGGTTGATGACAAGGGGTGTTGAGATACAGAGTGGGGTAGAAAGAGAACACTGAGAAACTTTGTGGTTGATGTTGAGATAAAGAGTGGGGTACAAAAGTGAACACTGAGAGACTTTGTGGTTGATGACAGGGGTGTTGAGATACAGAGTGGGGTAGAAAAGTGAACACTGAGAGACTTTGTGGTTGATGACAAGGGATGTTGAGATAAAGAGTGGGGTAGAAAGAGAACACTGAGAGACTTTGTGGTTGATGGCAGGGGGTGTTGAGAGATGCAGAGTGGGGTAGAAAGAGTCCACTGAGAGACTTTGTGGTTGATGGCAGGGGGTGTTGAGAGATGCAGAGTGGGGTAGAAAGAGAACACTGAGACTTTGTGGTTGGTGGCAAGGGGTGTTGAGATACAGAGTGGGGTAGAAAGAGAACACTGAGACTTTGTGGTTGATGGCAAGGGGTGTTGAGAGATGCAGAGTGGGGTAGAAAGAGAACACTGAGAGACTTTGTGGTTGGTGGCAGGGGGTGTTGAGATACAGAGTGGGGTAGAAAGAGAACACTGAGAGACTTTGTGGTTGCAGGCAGGGGGTGTTGAGATACAGAGGCGTAGAAAGAGAACAGCCTTAGACTACTGTTACTGCTCGTGAGAGGTAAAAAAAAAAAAAAAAAAATAGAAAGAGAACACTGAGACTTTGTGGTTGGTGGCAAGGGTTGTTGAGAGATGCAGAGTGGGGTAGAAAGAGAACACTGAGAGACTTTGTGGTTGATGGCAGGGTGTGTTGAGAGATGCAGTGTGGGGTAAAACAGTGAACACTGAGATACTTTGTGGTTGATATAAGGGTTGAGAGATACAGAGTGGGGTAGAAAGAGAACACTGAGAGACTTTGTGGTTGATGGCAAGGGGTGTTGAGAGATACAGAGTGGGGTAAAAAGAGAACACTGAGAGACTTTGTGGTTGATGGCAGGGGTGTTGAGAGATACAGAGTGGGGTAGAAAGAGAACACTGAGAGACTTTGTGGTTGATGGCAGGGGGTGTTGAGAGATGCAGAGTGGGGTAGAAAGGAGAACACCGAGACTTTGTGGTTGGTGACAAAGGGGGTGTTGAGATACAGAGTGGGGTAGAAAAGGAACACTGAGAGACTGTGGGGTTGATGGCAAGGGGTGTTGAGATACAGAGTGGGGTAGAAAGAGAACACTGAGAGACTTTGTGGTTGATGGCAAGGGATGTTGAGATACAGAGTGGGGTAGAAAGAGAACACTGAGAAACTTTGTGGTTGATGGCAAGGGGTGTTGAGATACAGAGTGGGGTAGAAAGAGAACACTGAGAGACTTTGTGGTTGATGGCAAGGGGTGTTGAGATACAGAGTGGGGTAGAAAGAGAACACTGAGAGACTTTGTGGTTGATGGCAAGGGGTGTTGAGATACAGAGTGGGGTAGAAAGTGAACACTGAGAGACTGTGGTTGATGGCAAAGGGTGTTGAGATAGAGTGGGGTAGAAAAGTGAACACTGAGAGACTGTGGTTGGTGGCAAGGGGTGTTGAGATACAGAGTGGGGTAGATAAAGAGACCTTGAGTGATTAGGATATACAACATGGAGTTGACAGTATTAGCACCAACGAAACATTTAAATAAACGTGTTTAATTATCAATATATTACTACAATATGCACAGTATGTCCCTTGTCTACATATATACAGAAAGTGATTGTCTAAATTACTAGAATATACAATCATTGAAGTCAGCAGGACGGGTATGATCTTCCTGCCAGTGTGGTTCAAGGTGACATGATCGTCCAGACACAAGTCAACAACTGTCACCCCTGATACAGTTGAGAATAAGTCACTGAGTATTCTATACTTTTTGTTATAGCAACAAATTCGAGATGTGGAGACAAAATGTCTGGGCGATAAGTCCAGCAACTGAACAGCTTGTAAATTATTTTACTCCAGTTTACAGAAAAAGGCTTATAATTTGAGCCCTTTTAACCCATTTCCATTCTGACCCATACACATCTACAAGAAACTACAGCCATAAGCAGAGTCTGAATGAAGACGGCTGAACATGTCTTCTGCATGAGAAGACTAGAACAGAGTTACATCTATGACTGAATGAGAAGACTTGAACAGAGTTACATCTAAGACTGGTTACAAGAGCTATACATGATAACCAAGACAGTGTGACATGTGAGATTGTGCTGAGCTAGAGACACAGCATCAACCAACACATGCACGCAACCAAAACATGAACATTACAAACTACATTTCAAAACTTCTGTTGGCACTTGATTTAGAAGCTCATATTCTTGGGTTTCGGATTTTGTCTTAGGTTACATCAGACATTCTTTATGGCACCAATATTAAGCGCGACATGATAATAATCATTAGCCCAATATCACATCCTGAAAAATATTACTGTATCACAAATTGATTCTAGCAGATTTACTCAGTATCTCAAATATGTAAATAAATGAAAAGAAACAAAACCAGTATTTACAACATTTTACATTTAGACCTGTGCCTATCAACATAATTAATGCAGATTTCAGATATCTTGAAAATTACCACCTGTTTTTCTTTTTATACTAAAGTATCTTACTGATGACGTCATTTTCAGCAGAAGTCTACCTACAAAACGGTTTGTGTTTGGGATTGTGCAACAGAAAGCATTTGATATTGGCAAAGAACTTTCTATTCATCCCAAAAACTGGCAATAAAACACCATCATTCAAGATGTTGGCTCCTGTTTCTTGTCTTCTTAAATGATTATGAAATAATATTTTATGATATCAGATTATGAACCTTGAACTGAT
This sequence comes from Ridgeia piscesae, assembly GCA_025642075.2. Taxonomy (NCBI): domain Eukaryota; kingdom Metazoa; phylum Annelida; class Polychaeta; order Sabellida; family Siboglinidae; genus Ridgeia; species Ridgeia piscesae. Next base: position 33,452 of record JAODUO010002037.1, on the reverse strand, counting down.
GCACTGGTTGAACCGACACTGACGGGAGACTCCTGACTTGTCAACGTACACACAGCACAACACGCTGTGTGAACACAGTTGTCTTGTAAACACACATTCAACAAATACATACTGGTACAATCGGTGTCTGGTACAATACTGCTGTGTGAATATTGTCTAAGAGACCTGTTCATTTAAAGGGCAACAGATAGCTACTTTTTGATGCTATGCACATACCAGAGTTAATATAAAGTCACCATTTGCAATAACAATTGCACAATGCTGTGTCAAAGTGGAAGATTCTAATGAAATGTCAAATCTCCCAAAGGCTGACATCTTATTTATGATGTCAAATAGCTTAGTGTTGGGTTGTGAAATTGGTTATAACACATCATATTCCTAGGTTTGATTAACATGTATATGAATATGCAGGATCACTACCTGGTTTCTCATATTCCCTTCGATTCAGAAGCCGAGTTATGTTTTTGTATGCATGAATAATTATTACAGTCCTGTAGCATGCCAATGTAACATTTTATAAGTCACAGCAGCAATACAAATTTGAAGATGAATACTGTAAGCTGTTGTCCACACTATGTGACTGACACATATCATGGACACTGGCACAATCAGCTGAGAACGTATCTTTACAAACGCTAACAAACAGATGACCAAAATGTATGGCTTTACTGAATGTCCTACTTGACTAGTATTCCCAGTTCGCTGGTGAGAGCAGGACTGTGTGACACCACTCTGTCTATGACACTACTAACACAACAGTTTTATTTGTAGTTGTAAACAGTTTTGTTTACATTGCTTGATGCATAACCCAAAGAAGCCTTTTGTTGTCCTTTAAGTGTTAGTTGGAACACATATTGACAGCAACGATGCACAACACTCTTAGACACAAGACTCCTGTAACATGATGGGCTGGCTGTAATCCCAGTAGGCATTTGTTGGTCCCTGTTGTGTTGTCATGGACACATTACCAACTACCTTGGCTGGACTACCAACCTTGGCTGGACTACCAACCTTGGCTGGACTACCAACCTTGGCTGGACTACCAACCTTGGCTGGACTACCAACCTTGGCTGGACTACCAACAATGCCTGGACTACCAACCTTGGCTGGACTACCAACATAGACTGGACTACCCTTGGTTGGTGTCACATTTGAACTGTCACATGTGACGTCATCCTGTGTCATGACATCAGTGTCCTGGGGTGATGGGTTGCTGTCTGTCACTTGACAGCCGTCTAGTCTGTCACTTGTGAGGTTGTTGAAGTGGCCTAGACTAGTGACACTGCGTGACAGTGCAGTGGTGCAGTGTAGTGCGCTCTGGGACGCGGCACGGGGCGGGGAACGCATTGTTGCATATGAAGGAACGTCCCGTCTGAATGTAGACTCACGGCTCGCATCTGTGGACACAGTGAGTGCTGATGACACAGGTGGAGGACACATGTAAGGGTGACACTGGTGACTATCTCTGGCAGTGGCACATTCACTCACGCCTGGATATGCTATCATGGGCATGCTATCATATCTTCAAAATAGTAGTTAAAATACAACACAAATGTGTTACTATTCACAGGATATGTAAATGAGTAAAAGTGTTACTCAGTAGAATAGGGCAAGATCAATACCCCGGTGAACTAAAACTGTTTCAAGGCAGTTGGCACAAGCATGGGAAGAAATTGTCAGGAACTGCTACGTACAATTTAATGAATGCAACCTTCTTTATACAAGAGTCTTCACAGTGAAAGTCCACTGTAGACAAGTGGTGACTACACTTGACGTACCGGTCAAAAGGTCCTCGTGAGACTTGCTGACCGGTGCACTCCTTGGAATGTCAACGTCTTCCAACAGCCAGTGGTCAGCATGGTCGACCTGCATGGAGCGGCGTTGGTAGAAGAGAAGGTAGGCTGACCGACTGACCACGTCCTTCTCAGACACCCTCGTCACCTTTGTGTCATCAAATGTGTACCACAGCGAATCTGGGAAGTTCTTACAGCATGCTGCAAAGTGTAACACAATGACGTCACATCTCTGGTGAATGGTCAGGTAAGTTAGGTACAGGTAAGTTCTTATATGACACTTTCAAGTTCTTAGGATTGCTCAAAGTGCTTCATATGTTACTCCCTGGAAGACATGTTCACATGAACATTATCTTGATGGCTCTAGAAAGAATTTAGCCATGCTGCTATTAGTGCACAAACTCACAAACATGCTCCAAAAGAAAATTCAAATGTGGAACCTCTTGATTAGAAGTACACTGTTTTGACCACTACAACACCATGTTCCCCAAGAAAGATCACATTATTTTCATACATTTGCCATAGCTGAGATTTAAAAATGCTAACAAAACAGCATGGTGCCTTTAACAATATCAGTGATTATTACTGTCAAAACTATGTTAACAAAAAACGTTGCCTATGTAAGATGTGAATGCCTACAGTACACACCTGTGTAGTGGCCAGCCCTGCATGTTGCCATAGTGATTACACACAGCGTACAAGTCATAGATGAAGTCACTGGGGCATGACTGGGAACGTCTGTTTGGTTGCCATGGAGACAGGTCTGCGATGTGCTGACAACTGTTCTGGTCAGTGACATGTTGCTTAGCAACCAGAGGGTTCATGTCCAGCCCACGCACAGGAAACGTGATGAGTGTGTTCAGCTTGGTGCGTTGTAGTCCAACCTGGACACAAGAACAGTCAACATGTCACTCAGTCAGCACTCACTCACAGTCTGTCAGACATGTGATGTGGACCCATGTATCAGTTCACACTACATACATACTGCAACCAAAACATGCAACACGTACACACACAACAGCAGAAATATTAAACTGATTGTCTTAACATGTACACACACAACAGCAGAAACATTAAACTGATTGTCTTAACGTGTACACACACAACAGCAGAAACATTAAACTGTTTGTCTCAACACGCACACACACAACAGCAGAAACATTAAACTGTTTGTCTCAACACGTACACACACAACAGCAGGAACATTAAACTGTTTGTCTCAACACGTACACACACAACAGCAGAAACATTAAACTGTTTGTCTCAACACGTACACACACAACAGCAGGAACATTAAACTGATTGTCTCAACATGTACACACACAACAGCAGAAACATTAAACTGTTTGTCTCAACACGTATACACACAACAGCAGAAACATTAAACTGTTTGTCTCAACACGTACACACACAACAGCAGAAACATTAAACCGTTTGTCTCAACACGTACACACACAACAGCAGAAACACTAAACTGTTTGTCTCAACATGTACACATACAACAGTAGGAACATTAAACTGATTGTCTCAACACGTACACACACAACAGCAGAAACATTAAACTGATTGTCTCAACACGTACACACACAACAGCAGGAACATTAAACTGATTGTCTTAACATGTACACACACAACAGCAGAAACATTAAACTGTTTGTCTCAACATGAACACACACAACATCAGAAACACAAAACTGTTTGTCTCAACACGTACACACAAAACAGCAGAAACATTAAACTGTTTGTCTCAACACGTACACACAAAACAGCAGAAACATTAAACTGTTTGTCTCAACACGTACACACACAACAGTAGGAACATTAAACTGTTTGTCTCAACACGTACACACACAACAGCAGAAACATTAAACTGTTTGTCTCAACACGTACACACACAACAGCAGAAACATTAAACTGATTGTCTCAACACATACACATACAACAGTAGGAACATTAAACTGTTTGTCTCAACACGTACACACACAACAGTAGGAACATTAAACTGTTTGTCTCAACGCGTACACACACAACAGCAGAAACATTAAACTGGTTGTCTCAACACATACACATACAACAGCAGAAACACTAAACTGGTTGTCTCAACACGTAAACATACAACAGCAGAAACACTAAACCGTTTTTCTCAACGCGTACACATACAACAGCAGAAACACTCAACTGTTTGTCTCAACGCGTACACATACAACAGCAGAAACACTAAATTGGTCGTCTCAACGCGTACACATACAACAGCAGAAACATTAAACTGATTGTCTTAACACATACACACACAACAGCAGAAACACTAAACTGGTTGTCTCAATGCATACACATACAACAGCAGAAACACTAAACTGGTTGTCTCAACACATACAACAGCAGAAACACTAAATTGCTTGTCTCAACACGTACACATACAACAGCAGAAACATTAAACTGTTTGTCTCAACACGTACACACACAACAGCAGGAACACTAAACTGGTTGTCTCAACACGTAAACATACAACAGCAGAAACACTAAACTGGTTGTCTCAACAAATACACATACAACAGCAGAAACACTAAACTGGTTGTCTCAACACGTACACATACAACAGCAGAAACACTAAACTGGTTGTCTCAACACATACAACAGCAGAAACACTAAACTGGTTGTCTCAACACATACACATACAACAGCAGAAACATTAAACTGTTTGTCTCAACACGTACACATACAACAGCAGAAACATTAAACTGTTTGTCTCAACACGTACACACACAACAGCAGGAACACTAAACTGGTTGTCTCAACACGTAAACATACAACAGCAGAAACACTAAACTGCTTGTCTCAACAAATACACATACAACAGCAGAAACACTAAACTGGTTGTCTCAACACGTAAACATACAACAGCAGAAACACTAAACTGGTTGTCTCAACACATACAACAGCAGAAACACTAAATTGTTTGTCTCAACACGTACACATACAACAGCAGAAACATTAAACTGTTTGTCTCAACACGTACACACACAACAGCAGGAACACTAAACTGGTTGTCTCAACACGTAAACATACAACAGCAGAAACACTAAACTGGTTGTCTCAACAAATACACATACAACAGCAGAAACACTAAACTGGTTGTCTCAACACGTACACACACACCAGCAGAAACACTAAACTGTTTGTCTCAACACGTACACATACAACAGCAGAAACACTAAACTGGTTGTCTCAACACGTACACATACAACAGCAGAAACACTAAACTGTTTGTCTCAACACGTACAAACACAACAGCAGAAACACTAAACTGGTTGTCTCAACACGTACACACACACAGCAGAAACACTAAACTGTTTGTCTCAACACGTACACATACAACAGCAGAAACACTAAACTGGTTGTCTCAACACGTACACATACAACAGCAGAAACACTAAACTGGTTGTCTCAACAAATACACATACAACAGCAGAAACACTAAACTGGTTGTCTCAACACGTACACATACAACAGCAGAAACACTAAACTGGTTGTCTCAACACGTACACATACAACAGCAGAAACACTAAACTGGTTGTCTCAACACGTACACATACAACAGCAGAAACACTAAACTGTTTGTCTCAACACGTACACACACACCAGCAGAAACACTAAACTGGTTGTCTCAACACGTACACATACAACAGCAGAAACACTAAACTGGTTGTCTCAACACGTACACATACAACAGCAGAAACACTAAACTGTTTGTCTCAACACGTACACACACACCAGCAGAAACACTAAACTGGTTGTCTCAACACGTACACATACAACAGCAGAAACACTAAACTGGTTGTCTCAACACGTAAACATACAACAGCAGAAACACTAAACTGCTTGTCTCAACAAATACACATACAACAGCAGAAACACTAAACTGGTTGTCTCAACACGTACACATACAACAGCAGAAACACTAAACTGGTTGTCTCAACACGTACACATACAACAGCAGAAACACTAAACTGGTTGTCTCAACACGTAAACATACAACAGCAGAAACACTAAACTGGTTGTCTCAACACGTACACATACAACAGCAGAAACACTAAACTGTTTGTCTCAACACATACACATACAACAGCAGAAACACTAAACTGTTTGTCTCAACAAATACACATACACCAGCAGAAACACTAAACTGTTTGTCTCAACACGTACACATACAACAGCAGAAACACTAAACTGTTTGTCTCAACACATACACATACAACAGCAGAAACACTAAACTGGTTGTCTCAACAAATACACATACACCAGCAGAAACACTAAACTGTTTGTCTCAACACGTACACATACAACAGCAGAAACACTAAACTGTTTGTCTCAACACGTACACATACAACAGCAGAAACACTAAACTGGTTGTCTCAACACATACACATACAACAGCAGAAACATTAAACTGTTTGTCTCAACACGTACACATACAACAGCAGAAACACTAAACTGTTTGTCTCAACACGTACACATACAACAGCAGAAACACTAAACTGGTTGTCTCAACACGTACACATACAACAGCAGAAACACTAAACTGGTTGTCTCAACACATACAAACACAACAGCAGAAACACTAAACTGGTTGTCTCAACACGTACACATACAACAGCAGAAACACTAAACTGGTTGTCTCAACACATACAAACACAACAGCAGAAACACTAAACTGGTTGTCTCAACACGTACACATACAACAACAGAAACACTAAACTGGTTGTCTCAATGCGTACACATACAACAGCAGAAACACTAAACTGTTTGTCTCAACACGTACACATACAACAGCAGAAACACTAAACTGGTTGTCTCAACACGTAAACATACAACAGCAGAAACACTAAACTGGTTGTCTCAACACGTACACATACAACAGCAGAAACACTAAACTGGTTGTCTCAACACGTAAACATACAACAGCAGAAACACTAAACTGTTTGTCTCAACACGTACACATACAACAGCAGAAACACTAAACTGGTTGTCTCAACACGTAAACATACAACAGCAGAAACACTAAACTGGTTGTCTCAACACGTACACATACAACAGCAGAAACACTAAACTGGTTGTCTCAACACGTACACATACAACAGCAGAAACACTAAACTGGTTGTCTCAACACGTAAACATACAACAGCAGAAACACTAAACTGTTTGTCTCAACACGTACACATACAACAGCAGAAACACTAAACTGGTTGTCTCAACACGTAAACATACAACAGCAGAAACACTAAACTGGTTGTCTCAACACGTACACATACAACAGCAGAAACACTAAACTGTTTGTCTCAACACGTACACATACAACAGCAGAAACACTAAACTGGTTGTCTCAACACGTAAACATACAACAGCAGAAACACTAAACTGCTTGTCTCAACAAATACACATACAACAGCAGAAACACTAAACTGGTTGTCTCAACACGTACACATACAACAGCAGAAACACTAAGCTGGTTGTCTCAACACGTACAAACACAACAGCAGAAACACTAAGCTGATTGTCTCAACATGTACAAACACAACAGCAGAAACACTAAGCTGATTGTCTCAACACGTACACACACAACAGCAGAAACACTTAGCTGATTGTCTCAACTCATACACAGTACTACACACACAACAGCAGAAACACTAAACTGATAGTCTCAACAAGTACACACACAACAGCAGAAACACTAAACTGATAGTCTCAACATGTACACACACAACAGCAGAAACACTAAACTCATTGTCTCAACACGTATACACACAACATCAGAAACACTAAACTGATAGTCTCAACAAGTATACACACAACAGCAGAAACACTAAACTGATTGTCTCAACACGTACACACACAACAGCAGAAACACTAAACTGATAGTCTCAACATGTACACACACAACAGCAGAAACACTAAACTGATTGTCTCAACACGTATACACACAACATCAGAAACACTGAGCTGATTGTCTCAACATGTACACACACAACATCAGAAACACTAAGCTGATAGTCTCAACAAGTACACACAACAGCAGAAACACTAAACTGATAGTCTCAACATGTACACACACAACAGCAGAAACATTAAGCTGATTGTCTCAACATGTACACACACAACAGCAGAAACACTAAACTGATAGTCTCAACATGTACACACACAACAGCAGAAACACTAAGCTGATTGTCTCAACACGTATACACACAACATCAGAAACACTGAGCTGATTGTCTCAACAAGTACACACAACAGCAGAAACACTAAGCTGATTGTCTCAACAAGTACACACACAACATCAGAAACACTAAGCTGATTGTCTCAACAAGTACACACACAACATCAGAAACACTAAGCTGATTGTCTCAACAAGTACACACACAACAGCAGAAACACTAAACTGATAGTCTCAACATGTACACACACAACAGCAGAAACACTAAGCTGATTGTCTCAACACGTATACACACAACATCAGAAACACTGAGCTGATTGTCTCAACAAGTATACACACAACATCAGAAACACTAAGCTGATTGTCTCAACAAGTACACACAACAGCAGAAACACTAAACTGATAGTCTCAACATGTACACACACAACATCAGAAACACTAAGCTGATTGTCTCAACAAGTACACACACAACATCAGAAACACTGAGCTGATTGTCTCAACAAGTATACACACAACATCAGAAACACTAAGCTGATTGTCTCAACAAGTACACACAACAGCAGAAACACTAAACTGATAGTCTCAACATGTACACACACAACAGCAGAAACATTAAGCTGATTGTCTTGACTGCCAGATGATGACAATAACAGGCAAGTTCTTACGATAAGTTCTTATATAGCGCCGTATCCTTTTCATCAACAGCTAAGACCTTCTCCAAATGAGTGTTATGATGACTAGGACTTGCCAGTACCTGTTTGAAGCGCTTCAGGTGGATCACAAGTATGTCGGGCAGTGACCACAGACTCAGGCGCTTCACAGTGCCCTGCTGGCGGTGCAGACAGTTCGGGCAGAACCACGCATCATCAGCACCCAACTATAAGCCAACCATCACATACACTCCATGGCTGCATTTCTGTGAAACAACTACTAACCTCTTTGTTAGTATAACAACAATATGCTTTAATGTAGCTTTCATAAATCGTATCAAAAAATTCAGATGACAGCTATTGCTTTATGAGAGTTCAGGACTTCTATTGTACATTTAGTCCAAAAAATTTCTGTTAATTATATTTAAAAATATATTCACTTTAATTACAACAGGCAGTTGTTCGTCTAGACAGAAACATAAACTCTTTCTTCCAAAATGTGTGACTTTACTATACTGAATACTGAACATAGTATTCCCAGATTAAATGTGACTTTTGTTTGACAGACTAGCTGTCTGTGCTGACAGCTGTCGTCACTCACCGTCTCCTCCTGGGTGTACAGCTGGAAACATTCACTCAGCGTGCTGTACTCCGGCTCCTGCTGCTGCTGCTGCTGCACTGACACCTGGTGGACACTCAGGTGCTCTTCAATCACGTCTCGACTGTTGCTCACCAACCTGCAGCGTGAAACAAGCAACACTACAGATGTCTGTGGGTGTTTGTGATGTGATGTCATCAACAACAACACTATATACATATGTGGGTGTTTGTGATGTCATGTCAACTAACACATGTGGGGTTTGTGATGTATGTCCAACACAACTATATACATATGTGGGTGTTTGTGATGTCATGTCAACAACAACACACTATAACAGACACATACAGACACTGGGTGTTTGTGATGTCATGTCAACAACAACAACACTATATACATATGTGGGTGTTTGTGATGTCATGTCAACAACAACACTACAGACACATGTGGGTGTTTGTGATGTCATGTCAACAACAACAACACTATATACATATGTGGGTGTTTGTGATGTCATGTCAACAACAACACTACAGACACATGTGGGTGTTTGTGATGTCATGTCATCAACAACAACACTATATACATATGTGGGTGTTTGTGATGTCATGTCAACAACAACACTACATACACATGTGGGTGTTTGTGATGTCATGTCATCAACAACACTACATACACATGTGGGTGTTTGTGATGTCATGTCAACAACAACAACACTACAGACACCTGTGGGTGTTTGTGATGTCATGTCAACAACAACAACACTATATACATATGTGGGTGTTTGTGATGTCATGTCAACAACAACACTACATACACATGTGGGTGTTTGTGATGTCATGTCAACAACAACAACACTACAGACACCTGTGGGTGTTTGTGATGTCATGTCAACAACAACAACACTATATACATATGTGGGTGTTTGTGATGTCATGTCAACAACAACACTACAGACACATGTGGGTGTTTGTGATGTCATGTCATCAACAACAACACTATATACATATGTGGGTGTTTGTGATGTCATGTCAACAACAACACTACAGACACCTGTGGGTGTTTGTGATGTCATGTCAACAACAACAACACTATATACATATGTGGGTGTTTGTGATGTCATGTCAACAACAACACTACAGACACATGTGGGTGTTTGTGATGTCATGTCATCAACAACAACACTATATACATATGTGGGTGTTTGTGATGTCATGTCAACAACAACACTACAGACACATGTGGGTGTTTGTGATGTCATGTCAACAACAACACTACAGACACCTGTGGGTGTTTGTGATGTCATGTCAACAACAACAACACTATATACATATGTGGGTGTTTGTGATGTCATGTCAACAACAACACTATATACATATGTGGGTGTTTGTGATGTCATGTCAACAACAACACTACATACACATGTGGGTGTTTGTGATGTCATGTCAACAACAACACTACAGACACTGTGGGTGTTTGTGATGTCATGTCACAACAACAACACTATATACATATGTGGGTGTTTGTGATGTCATGTCAACAACAACAACACTACAGACACACTGTGGGTGTTTGTGATGTCATGTCATCAACAACAACACTATATACATATGTGGGTGTTTGTGATGTCATGTCAACAACAACACTACAGACACATGTGGGTGTTTGTGATGTCATGTCAACAACAACACTACAACACATGTGGGTGTTTGTGATGTCATGTCACAACAACAACACTAAACACTGTGGGTGTTTGTGATGTCATGTCAACAACAACACTACAACAATGTGGGTGTTTGTGATGTCATGTCAACAACAACACTACAGACACATGTGGGTGTTTGTGATGTCATGTCACAACAACAACACTATATACATATGTGGGTGTTTGTGATGTCATGTCAACAACAACACTACAGACACATGTGGGTGTTTGTGATGTCATGTCAACAACAACACTACAGACACATGTGGGTGTTTGTGATGTCATGTCAACAACAACACTAATACAATGTGGGTGTTTGTGATGTCATGTCAACAACAACACTACAGACACATGTGGGTGTTTGTGATGTCATGCATCAACAACAACACTACAGATGTGGGTGTTTGTGATGTCATGTCAACAACAACAACACTAAACAATGTGGGTGTTTGTGATGTCATGTCAACAACAACACTAAACAATGTGGGTGTTTGTGATGTCATGTCAACAACAACACTACAGACACATGTGGGTGTTTGTGATGTCATGTCAACAACAACACTACAGACACTGTGGGTGTTTGTGATGTCATGTCACACAACAACACTATATACATATGTGGGTGTTTGTGATGTCATGTCAACAACAACACTATATACATATGTGGGTGTTTGTGATGTCATGTCAACAACAACACTACAGACACATGTGGGTGTTTGTGATGTCATGTCAACAACAACACTACAGACACATGTGGGTGTTTGTGATGTCATGTCATCAACAACAACACTATATACATATGTGGGTGTTTGTGATGTCATGTCAACAACAACAACACTATCATGACACCTATGTGGGTGTTTGTGATGTCATGTCAACAACAACACTACAGACACATGTGGGTGTTTGTGATGTCATGTCAACAACAACACTAAACAATGTGGGTGTTTGTGATGTCATGTCAACAACAACACTACAGACACATGTGGGTGTTTGTGATGTCATGTCAACAACAACACTACAACATGTGGGTGTTTGTGATGTCATGTACAACAACAACACTATATACATATGTGGGTGTTTGTGATGTCATGTCAACAACAACACTACAGACACATGTGGGTGTTTGTGATGTCATGTCAACAACAACACTACAGACACTGTGGGTGTTTGTGATGTCATGTCAACAACAACACTAAACACTGTGGGTGTTTGTGATGTCATGTCAACAACAACAACACTATATACATATGTGGGTGTTTGTGATGTCATGTCAACAACAACACTACAGACACATGTGGGTGTTTGTGATGTCATGTCAACAACAACACTACAGACACATGTGGGTGTTTGTGATGTCATGTCATCAACAACAACACTACAGACTCCTGTGGGTATTTGCGATGTCATGTCATCAGGACAGTGTATTACCTCTGGCATACATGTTCTTTCACTTCCATGGTGAGTATTCAGCCATGCCACCAGCACTGCACTACATACTTTTACATTTTCATGAAAGGTATATTCAATATAATTTAATTTAAAAGACCAAATACACATGAAGATGTTTCTCCAACTAAGGCCTGTCAATCAGAGTCTGAGAAAAGATGTAACTGGACTCTCGTTGATGCACATGTCTGGTTTTGTGTGTTTAGAGCAGTGTAACACTCACCGCTGTTTAGTAGGTCTGTCCCACTCCACTGTCAGCTTGAGGTGCTCAGGCCCCGCGCCCTCCACACAGTTGGACAGAGCCCTGCAAGACACACTTACAGGTCAATCTGAGCTACAGCTACAGACACGCACTCACAGGGTCAGACTGAGCTACAGCTAACAGACACACAGTCACAGGGTCAGACTGAGCTACAGCTAACAGACACACACTCACAGGTCAGACTGAGCTACAGCTAACAGACACACACTCACAGGTCAGACTGAGCTACAGCTAACAGACACACACTTACAGGGTCAGACTGAGCTACAGCTAACAGACATACCTTCACAGGTCAGACTAAGCTACAGCTAACAGACATGCACTCCACGTCAGCTGAGGTGCTCGGGCCCGCCCCCTACAGCTAACAGACACACACTTACAGGTCAACTGAGCTACAGCTAACAGACACCACTTACGGGGTCAGACTGAGCTACAGCAAACAGACACCACTCACAGGGTCAGACTGAGCTACAGCTAACAGACACACACTCACAGGGTCAGACTGAGCTACAGCTAACAGACACACACTCACAGGTCAGACTGAGCTACAGCTAACAGACACACACTTACAGGTCAGACTGAGCTACAGCTAACAGACACACACTTCACAGGTCAGACTGAGCTACAGCTAACAGACACGCACTCACAGGTCAGACTGAGCTACAGCTAACAGACACGCACTCACAGGTCAGACTGAGCTACAGCTAACAGACACACACTTACAGGGTCAGACTGAGCTACAGCTAACAGACATGCACTTACAGGTCAGACTGAGCTACAGCTAACAGACACACACTTACAGGGTCAGACTGAGCTACAGCTAACAGACACACTTCACAGGTCAGACTGAGCTACAGCTAACAGACACACATTACAGGGTCAGACTGAGCTAAGCTAACAGACAACCTTCACATGTCAGACTGAGCTACAGCTAACAGACACACACTTACAGGGTCAGACTGAGCTACAGCTAACAGACACACACTTACAGGGTCAGACTGAGCTATAGTTAACAGACACACATTTACAGGGTCAGACTGAGCTATAGCTAACAGACACACACTTACAGGGTCAGACTGAGCTACAGCTAACAGACACACACTTACGGGGTCAGACTGAGCTACAGCTAACAGACACACACTTACAGGGTCAGACTGAGCTATAGTTAACAGACACACATTTACAGGGTCAGACTGAGCTATAGCTAACAGACACACACTTACAGGGTCAGACTGAGCTATAGCTAACAGACACACACTTACAGGGTCAGACTGAGCTATAGTTAACAGACACACATTTACAGGGTCAGACTGAGCTATAGTAACAGACACACATTTACAGGGTCAGACTGAGCTATAGCTAACAGACACACACTTACGGGTCAGACTGAGCTACAGCTAACAGACACGCACTCACAGGTCAGACTGAGCTACAGCTAACAGACTGAGCTACAGCTAACAGACACACATTTACAGGGTCAGACTGAGCTATAGCTAACAGACACACACTTACAGGGTCAGACTGAGCTATAGCTAACAGACACACACTTACAGGGTCAGACTGAGCTACAGCTAACAGACACACACTTACAGGGTCAGACTGAGCTATAGCTAACAGACACACACTTACAGGGTCAGACTGAGCTACAGCTAACAGACATGCACTCACAGGGTCAGACTGAGCTACAGCTAACAGACACACACTTACAGGGTCAGACTGAGCTATAGCTAACAGACACACACTTACAGGGTCAGACTGAGCTACAGCTAACAGACACACACTTACAGGTCAGACTGAGCTACAGCTAACAGACACACACTTACAGGGTCAGACTGAGCTATAGCTAACAGACACACACTTACAGGGTCAGACTGAGCTATAGCTAACAGACACCCACTTACAGGGTCAGACTGAGCTATAGCTAACAGACACTCACTTACAGGGTCAGACTGAGCTACAGCTAACAGACACACACTTACAGGGTCAGACTGAGCTACAGCTAACAGACACACACTTACAGGGTCAGACTGAGCTATAGCTAACAGACACACACTTACAGGGTCAGACTGAGCTACAGCTAACAGACATGCACTCACAGGGTCAGACTGAGCTACAGCTAACAGACACCCACTTACAGGGTAAGACTGAGCTATAGCTAACAGACACCCACTTACAGGGTCAGACTGAGCTATAGCTAACAGACACACACTTACAGGGTCAGACTGAGCTATAGCTAACAGACACACACTTACAGGGTCAGACTGAGCTATAGCTAACAGACACACACTCACAGGTAAAGACTGAGCTACAGCTACAGACACACACTCACAGGTCAAGACTGAGCTACAAGCTAACAGACACACACTCACAGGTCAGACTGAGCTACAGCTAACAGACACACACTCACAGGTCAAACTGAGCTACAGCTAACAGACACACACTCACAGGTCAGACTGAGCTACAGCTAACAGACACACACTCACTGGTCAGACTGAGCTACAGCTAACAGACACACACTCACAGGTCAAGACTGAGCTACAGCTAACAGACACACACTCACAGGTCAAGACTGAGCTACAGCTAACAGACACACACTTACAGGGTCAAGACTGACCATGTATACAGGACACTGCACCAAGATCACAGGACACTGCACCATATGCACAGGACACTGCACCACATGCACAGAACACTGCACCAAGTGTATAGGACACTGGTCTTCTTAAAAACAAACATCATTTGAGAAGGTGCATGCACGCCAGCATTACAAGGGTTAGAAACCTAAATATTTTAGGTGGCATATTTTATGCAGTTTATATGTTAACCGATGGACAATGCGTGTCACATCCTGGAAACCCTACGAAGGGAAACGATCTAGAGGAAGGCTGCCAAGATGAACTAGATGATTACTGGAAGAGTACCTCTGGCACAGGCTAGTGCAAGATAGGGCTGATAGGCAGACGTGGAAACAGCATGCGGAGGCCTTTGCCTAACCACGAGACACCATGGCTGCACATTGCACAATGAAGATGACGACTTTATACCTAGCCGTTATCACCTTCCCCTGAGGACCAACAGAATGCTGCAAAGAGAACACCAGTGAGATCAACTGACCGGTCAACTGTGGGTGTCAGCAGTGGGTGGTCAACATCCTGGGGCAGGTACAGCTTGCCTGGCAGACCGTCCACTACTCGCAGCCTCAGCACAACATCCTTCATCTGAAGACAAGTGGTCAGTTTACAAATTGGTACGAGCCAGCATTAGTCAATCTGAGGTGTGACATTTGCAGGACATTAGCTACGATGAACACAAACGGGAGGAGGGAGGAGGAGGGAGGGGGGAGGGAGGGAGGAGGGAGGGAGGGAGGGAGGGAGGGAGGGAGGGAAAGGGAGGAGGGAGGGAGGGAGGAGGGAGGAGGGAGAGGGAGGGAGGGAGGAGGGAGGGGGAGGAGGGAGGAGGGAGGAGGAGGGAGGAGGGAGGGAGGGAGGGAGGGAGGGAGGGAGGGAGGAGGAGGGAGGGAGGGAGGGAGGGAGGGAGGGAGGGAGGAGGGAGGGAGGGAGGGAGGGAGGGAGGAGGAGGAGGGAGGAGGGGGGGGAAGGGAGGAGGGAGGGAGGGAGGAGGAGGAGGGAGGGAGGGAGGAGGAGGAGGGAGGGAGGGGAGGAGAGGAGGAGGGAGGAGGGAGGGAGGGAGGGAGGAGGAGGGAGGGAGGGAGGGAGGGAGGGAGGGGAGGGAGGGAGGGAGGGAGGAGGAGGAGGAGGGAGGGGGGAGGGAGGAGGGAGGGAGGGAGGGAGGAGGGAGGGAGGGAGGGAGGAGGAGGGAGGGAGGGAGGGAGGAGGGAGGGAGGGAGGGAGGGAGGGAGGGGAGGGAGGAGGAGGAGGGAGGGAGGGAGGGAGGGAGGGAGGGAGGGAGGGAGGAGGAGGGAGGGAGGGAGGAGGAGGAGGAGGAGGAGGGAGGAGGAGGGAAAAAAGGGGAAAGGGGGAGAAAGGGAAAAAGAGGAGGAGGAGGGAGGAGGGAAAGGGGGAAAAAAAAAAAAAAAAAAAAAAAAAAAAAAAAAAAAAAAGGGAGGGGGGGGCCAACAAGAGCAATTTTGGGCCCTTGGGGTTTTGGCCCAGGAAGGATAGGCAAGTACAATTATTTAAAACTGCACGCAATAGTCAAATATAAACATACTCATTGTTGCAAGATGAAACTGCAAAGGTCTACTGTCTCATGTTGTAAAGAAACAAGGTAGATTTTATGCATGATACAACATGAAGTTGATATGGAATTGTTGAGGCCAACATCATATGACTGTGACTGAGAGATGGAAATGTGAGTGATTGAATGAGTGAGTGAGTGTGTGAGTGAATGAGTGTGTGAGTGACTGAGTGAGTGAGCGAGCAAGCGAGGAGTGAGTGACTGAGTGAGTGAGTGAGTGTGCAAGTAAGTAAAAGCTTTATTTTCTGATGCCAAGTTGTAAGTTGTGATTTTTAATGGGCCATCATCACCCAACACTCTCACATACATACATACACAATAAAGCTTTAGATAAAAAAATAGTTCACAACAATAGTAATAAAATCATAAAAGTAATAAATAAATAAAATACATAAGAAATGTGTAGTTAAACAGTAATAAATAACCACAATGTAGTTAAACCATAATACAAATTAAAAAATATTATTTCTTTAAAAAATAATAATAATAATAGTGTTGTGGCCAAGAGAACACGACCGTGACTGAGATGACACAAAGAGAGGTGTAGGTGTAGATGGCATGTCAAAGACAGTGTTGAGGCCAAGAGAACACGACCGTGACTGAGATGACACAAAGAGAGGTGTAGGTGTAGATGACATGTCAAGGACAGTGTTGAGGCCAAGAGAACATGACTGTGACTGAGATGACACAAAGAGAGGTGTAGGTGTAGATGGCATGTCAAGGACAGTGTTGAGGCCAAGAGAACATGACTGTGACTGAGATGACACAAAGAGAGGTGTAGGTGTAGATGGCATGTCAGACAGTGTTGAGGACAAGAGAACACGACCGTGACTGAGATGACACAAAGAGAGGTGTAGGTGTAGATGGCATGTCAAAGACAGTGTTGAGGCCAAGAGAACACGACCGTGACTGAGATGACACAAAGAGAGGTGTAGGTGTAGATGGCATGTCAAGGACAGTGTTGAGGACAAGAGAACATGACTGTGACTGAGATGACACAAAGAGAGGTGTAGGTGTAGATGGCATGTCAAGGACAGTGTTGAGGCCAAGAGAACATGACTGTGACTGAGATGACACAAAGAGAGGTGTAGGTGTAGATGGCATGTCAAGGACAGTGTTGAGGACAAGAGAACACGACTGTGACTGAGATGACACAAAGAGAGGTGTAGGTGTAGATGGCATGTCAAAGATAGTGTTGAGGCCAAGAGAACACGACTGTGACTGAGATGACACAAAGAGAGGTGTAGGTGTAGATGGCATGTCAAAGATAGTGTTGAGGCCAAGAGAACATGACTGTGACTGAGATGACACAAAGAGAGGTGTAGGTGTAGATGGCAGGTTAAAGACAGTGTTGAGGACAAGAGAACATGACTGTGACTGAGATGACACAAAGAGAGGTGTAGGTGTAGATGGCATGTCAAGGACAGTGTTGAGGCCAAGAGAACACGACTGTGACTGAGATGACACAAAGAGAGGTGTAGGTGTAGATGGCATGTCAAAGATAGTGTTGAGGCCAAGAGAACACGACTGTGACTGAGATGACACAAAGAGAGGTGTAGGTGTAGATGGCATGTCAGACAGTGTTGAGGACTAGAGAACATCCAGGTTGGGTAATTCGCATATGCTGATTGATGTCCCAAATTGAGGAGGCTGATGTTGGTTTGAGGTTCCTAGCAACCCTGATGTAAGAGACACGACTGAGCTCCACACTGTACCTGTTTGTGGATGTCTTCCTTCAACATTGAGGCCATGTTCTGTAGGATGTTCTTCTGCAGCTCCATGAAACCAGTCTCTGCAGCTACCTGCAGGACGAATGGGCCACCGAACCTACAACACACCCCTAGCACGTCAACTCACACCTACAACACACCCCCAGCACGTCAACTCACACCTACAACACACCCCCAGCACGTCAACTCAAACATACAACACACCCCCAGCACATCAACTCACACCTACAACACACCACCAGCACGTCAACTCAAACCTACAACACACCACCAGCACGTCAACTCAAACCTACAACACACCACCAGCACGTCAACTCAAACCTACAACACACCACCAGCACGTCAACTCACACCTACAACACACCACCAGCTGGTCAACTCAAACCTACAACACACCACCAGCACGTCAACTCAAACCTACAACACACCACCAGCACGTCAACTCAAACCTACAACACACCACCAGCACATCAACTCAAACACACCACCAACATGTCACCTCAAACCTACAACACACCACCAGCACATCAACTCAAACACACCACCAGCATGTCAACTCAAACAGACCACCAGTGTGTCAACTCAACCAACCACCAGCATGTCAACTTAAACACACCACTAACACGTCAACTCGAACAGCTGAACCAAAAAACTGCGAGATTCAGAGCAGGGCACGGTGAGTAAGTCCTGCCTGTTTGTCTGTACCCTCATTGGCTGTTTGTATAAGTTCTGCATGTTTGTCTGTACCCTCATTGCCTGTATGTCTAAGTCCTGCCTGTTTGTCTGTACCCTCATTGGCTGTTTGTATAAGTTCTGCATGTTTGTCTGTACCCTCATTGCCTGTATGTCTAAGTCCTGCCTGTTTATCTGTACCCCCGTGGCCTGGATGAGTAAGTCCTACCTGTCTGTCTGTACCCCAGTGGCCTGGATGAGTAAGTCCTACCTGTTTGTCTGTACCCCTGTGGCCTGGATGAGTAAGTCCTACCTGTTTGTCTGTACCCCTGTGGCCTGGATGAGTAAGTCCTACCTGTTTGTCTGTACCCCTGTGGCCTGGATGAGTAAGTCCTACCTGTTTGTCTGTACCCCTGTGGCCTGGATGAGTAAGTCCTACCTGTTTGTCTGTACCCCTGTGGCCTGGATGAGTAAATCCTACCTGTTTGTCTGTACCCCTGTGGCCTGGATGAGTAAGTCCTACCTGTTTATCTGTACCCCTGTGGCCTGGATGAGTAAGTCCTACCTGTTTATCTGTACCCCTGTGGCCTGGATGAGTAAGTCCTACCTGTTTGACTGTACCCCTGTGGCCTGGATGAGTAAGTCCTACCTGTTTGTCTGTACCCCTGTGGCCTGGATGAGTAAGTCCTACCTGTTTGACTGTACCCCTGTGGCCTGGATGAGTAAATCCTACCTGTTTGATCTGTACCCCTGTGGCCTGGATGAGTAAGTCCTACCTGTTTGACTGTACCCCTGTGGCCTGGATGAGTAAGTCCTACCTGTTTATCTGTACCCCTGTGGCCTGGATGAGTAAGTCCTACCTGTTTGTCTGTACCCCTGTGGCCTGGATGAGTAAGTTCTACCTGTTTGACTGTACCCCTGTGGCCTGGATGAGTAAGTCCTACCTGTTTATCTGTACCCCTGTGGCCTGGATGAGTAAGTCCTACCTGTTTGACTGTACCCCTGTGGCCTGGATGAGTAAGTCCTACCTGTTTATCTGTACCCCTGTGGCCTGGATGAGTAAGTCCTACCTGTTTGTCTGTACCCCTGTGGCCTGGATGAGTAAGTTCTACCTGTTTGACTGTACCCCTGTGGCCTGGATGAGTAAATCCTACCTGTTTATCTGTACCCCTGTGGCCTGGATGAGTAAGTCCTACCTGTTTGTCTGTACCCCTGTGGCCTGGATGAGTAAGTCCTACCTGTTTGTCTGTACCCCAGTGGCCTGGATGAGTAAGTCCTACCTGTTTGTCTGTACCCCTGTGGCCTGGATGAGTAATCCTACCTGTTTGTCTGAAAAACCCCTTTTTGGCCTGAATGAGTAAGTCCTACCTGTTTGTCTGTACCCCTGTGGCCTGGATGAGTAAATCCTACCTGTTTGTCTGTACCCCTGTGGCATGGATGAGTAAGTCCTACCTGTTTGTCTGTACCCCAGTGGCCTGGATGAGTAAGTCCTACCTGTTTGTCTGTACCCCTGTGGCCTGGATGAGTAAATCCTACCTGTTTGTCTGTACCCCTGTGGCATGGATGAGTAAGTCCTACCTGTTTATCTGTACCCCTGTGGCCTGGATGAGTAAATCCTACCTGTTTGTCTGTACCCCTGTGGCCTGGATGAGTAAATCCTACCTGTTTGTCTGTACCCCTGTGGCCTGGATGAGTAAATCCTACCTGTTTGTCTGTACCCCCATGGCCTGCATGTTGAGCACCACAATGAGCATGTATCTGGAGGGTGTTTGGTCGTCCACCCTCATTGGAGGGGGCGTCTCTATGGCATAGACGTTGTCTGTGTCATGGAAGTCACTCAGTGGGTGTGTGTCATGGAATGTCCGGCGAAATCCATCCAAGTAGATTTCAGTCAGAATCAGCTGAAATAACATATAGTGCACATTTGCAAAAGAAATGATAATGTGCACTGCTTGTCTATTTATGTTTCTTTGTCTGAAGTAATGTGTAGCATTGAACTGTGTGGCTAGATTAAGTAGTCAACTTAATCCCTGATGAGTATAAACATATACAATATGTATTGGTCCATGTATGGGTGTGTGTAAGTGTAACACTGTATACATCAGCATAAGTGTATATAAATAGAATGGGACAAGTGACTAGTAACTGAGTACTGCACAGCTGTGTTTGGCCAGCCGTGGTTCTACTCTGCTAATATTAACCTCTCATGTTTTCTATTCCCACAGCCATATTTAGTCACTCAGTTTCCTTCTCTTGCTGGCATGTAGCTTCCTTCTTCCCTAACTGAGCCATTGCTTTATCCCTCACACATTGCTTTATCCCTCATCCAGCAGACAGTGCACAATACCTTCATACCAGTATGGCCCTTACACCTCATCCAGCAGACAGTGCACAATACCTTCATACCAGTATGGCCCTTACCCCTCATCCAGCAGACGGTGCACAATACCTTCATACCAGTATGGCCCTTACACCTCATCAATTCTGCCTTGTTCGAATATTCATTCTGGCAGACTACCGGTACTCGGCCAGGACATTAGCATGCTCAACAAGAAGCAACAACAAACATAGAACTCCAGGAGGAATCCATTTCTACTGGGAACAGAAGTGTGTTATTCTTGGTCACTTCCCAGAGGGCTGTTAGCTAATCCTTCGTTAGCTGCTTGTTCAATCTGACAAGCCAGCTTCTTTTTCAGCCCTGCAACCATCACACAGAAGAACTATGTGGACCGGGGCACTTGACATACTTGTTGAGAGATGGATCCCAGCTCTAGATGTCACTGCCAGACCTGTCCCTAGACCCTAGTGGTACCACTCATGTGGTACCATACATCAATATTTAGGAGATTTCTCTACCAAAATCTTTCTTCAAAACACCATCAAATAAAATTTCCTAAGAAGAACAGCAAATGTTAAACAAGAACATTCTTGCAATGGGCAGACAGTTTGCTATCAGAGAAGGAGGATAAGAAGAAAGTGGTGGAGCACATCAAAAAGGTCCTGAAAATTAATTACTACAAACTTTGCATTTTCAACACCATACAACCAAAAAGAACTAAAGAGAATGTCAACACCAGAGAAACCAACAGAAGACAACATGCCATAGGTCTGCTATATACATCAGCAAGTTGTCTGAACAGTTGGCAAGGTTTCTCGACAGATAAATCATTTACTAATTAAGAACATTCCTCTATATGTTTATACGAGACTAAATCTTATAAACCAGAGAAGATTGTGTCAACTGCGTACCTGTTCTGCTGGTATGTTTGTGTCAGAGGCGAGTGTGTGGCGTAATTCTCTCACAGTGTCACACAGATCCATCAACAACCCTATCCTAACTTGGCGCGGTCGAGCATCGAGGTAGACAACAGTCACATAGACCGCTTTCTTGCACTTCTGTGGGATTGGCAATGACATAGAGAGGAAGGGGTCGAAGGTGTTGCTCTGTCTCTCACAACCCGGGCATGTAAGGGATGATCTGTAGAGTGCTTGGAAGAGGTCGTACACAAAGCTGTTGTTACTGCGCATGTGGTTGGCCAGGGCCTCGGCCGCTACAGACTCGTCCGACCGACCCTGGCTGCTCTGTAATAAACATCACAAAGTTTGCAATGTCACTGTCAAAATACTTATATTTAACATCATAATAATTATAATAATAATGTTTTTGCTCTCTCTGAAAACTTATACAGTACATGTACAATAAAAATAATTGTGTCCAAAACATTGCATACAGTCCATATGTATTGTATTCACATTTCACATACTTACATTACGTACATATAAAGTAATTTTGTAATTATAAATAGAATTCTAATTCAGTACTAATCCTGTAGTGTGTACAAGTCACTAGAGGTTTCTTTCCATGGCCCATATCTCAAACAAGGAATGTGTTTATGGTATGTACTTGTAATTAATGGAATGCAAGTTGCAATGCAATGCAATTGCAGAGTTGTAATTTGGCTATAGAAAACACTGCATGTAGAAATTATATTCCAATCTGGCATCAGTCACAACACCTTTTTCAATTTGTACCTGGCAAAATAAGACAGATACAAGTTGTCAAAGTACATCTCATAGAATGGGACCTGGAAATTAAATGCAACACAAGGACCACAAAGAAGGTACTGGTATTTGGAAGCTTTGTAACTTGTTGTTACAAATACAAAGATAGCTTTTTATGGGTATATAAATTAATGTTACTTATTTTTGTAGTTAGCCAATAGTCATCAGGGCTTTATGCAGGACCAAATTATTGCCAGTCACACATGTTTTGGTGGACACAACTGTTAAGCCAGTTTAAACATTTTAAATTATGTCTGATGATCTGAAATGGACACACATGTGACACCATTTACTATCACTTCTAAAGCTTAACTGACAATATCTATGGTTTTGGAACTTTTTAAATTTTTTTTGCTCCTTCCTTTTTGTACCCGTCCACCCATATTTCTACCCATCGACAACGGTTTATACCTGTCCAAATGACGGGTGGACGGGTCTCTGCATAAAGTTATGATAGTCATTCTGTGTGCACTCGATGCCACTGTTCGTTTTACTGGGAAAGTAGAATATGCTATACAAAGTCATATTTTACAATAGCATAAATGACTGTGATCGGAACAGGTTTTAAATTAAAAGTACATCCTACCTATTATGAGTATGACCATAGACAGATGGTCACTGATGCCCTCATGTGTTGTTGGATGGATGTATTAAACCAGTACAACATTCTAGAGAACTATTAGCAAATTATTTCCCCAAAAAAATTAATAAATTATATTAATTTATATTTAACAAGTAGGATAAGAAATTAATTATGATCAGGTAAGGTTTTGAGTCAACTAAATATAAGTACACTAACATCGCACTATAACGTGAATCAGGGCTTTATGCAGGATAAAATTATTGCCAGTCACACATGTTTTGGTGGACACACACGCACGCACACGCACGCACATACACACATGTGAAAACCATTTTTACTTACTTTCAAGGCATAACTAACAATATCTATATGGTTTTGGATGACTTGGTTTTTTTGCTCCTTCATTTTTTTACCCGTCCACCAATATTTCTACAAGTGACCCGTCCATATTCGTTTTTACCCGTCCAAATGACGGGTGGACGGGTCTCTACATATGGCTATGACGTGAATCGGATATAATGCAGTCAGCCGTGAATCGCAAATTTCTACTGCCAGGGGAAAATAGACACTACAATATAAATGTTGTGCCACTGAGCCTGATCTTCGAGGATATTGGCATAAAAGAAGTCATTATTATTATTAACAACTCAGACAACAACACTGTAATAACTGTCACTTGTTTTATGAAGTTCTGCTTGTGCTTGTATTGTACAGGTGTATCTTGAAACACTTGTAAAAAGTAACTGTAAAACGGGTCTGGAGTGGGGGATGTTCATAGCTTTATGCAGAGACCCATCCACCCGTCATTTGGACGGGTAAAAACCATTGTGCACAGGTAGAAATATGGGTGGACGCTGGACGGGTAAAAAAGAAGGAGCAAAAAAGGTCTTCCAAAAACAGACATTGTCAGTTATGCCTCAAAAGTGAGTGTAAATGGTGTCACAATCACACGTGTGTTTGTAGTCCATTTTAGGTCATCAGACACATTTAAAGTTTGTAAACTGCCTTAAAAGTTAACATCCAGTTAACAAAACATGTGTGACTGGCAATAATTATGGTCCTGTAAAAAGCCTGGGGATGTTGTTTCTGCCTCTGGCTTCTGCTGTGTTGTCAGCATTGTGGCACCAATCCAATCATTGTTCATATCGATCAATTGGGTAACTAATGCTTGGTTTGCAAGATGATCTCTCATGTGTTTGTTTACAACGTGATCAATTGCTTTGGTTAATTTAATTACGTTAAGTTTAGATACAGTAAATATGATGGGAAGCGTTGTTTGATTTTCTCACTAATGAAGACTAATTGTTTGTATTTTTGCATCAAACCAGTCCATCATGGATTCTGTTAGGCTAGTAAATTGTGCTTAAATTGCCTACAAATCAGAGTGCAGTGTCCATGATCAGTATTATAACACTGGAATGAAATGACATACATGCCGGTTGAACTGTGTATTATGTCCTAAAAAATTACAATAATTTTTTACATTTTCTGAACACCCACTTTACCCTTCCAGTGATATTTCTACCTATCCAAATGGTTTGCCCTTAGCCAGAAATTATTATTTGCCCATCTTGAATGAACCAAAAGTGTGTCTTTCAAAGTGCAAACAGTATCCATGCTTGCATGGAAGGCACTCAAGACAATCACTGCCATCATTTGCCAGTTTAGCATTTTTCAATGACAAACCAGTATCATTTCAGCTATTTTATGTTATTACAATGCCAATAATTAATCAGGGCCTTCATATTTAGAACCATTAGTTAATCTGGTGAACAGCCACTAAATTCCACCAATCTTGTCAGTTGTAATTACCTGTCATGGTCAGTCATCTGCCCGTCTTTAAGTCGGGCAGTTGGTTATCTGGCTAAGCCCCTGGTGGACAAGTCTCTGCGTGAAGCTACGACTACCGGTGCAGTGAAAGTCTTACCAATCCCAAATGGATTTTATTTGTCCAAAAGACGGGTGGCTGGGTCTACAGATTAAGCTATGCTAGATAGCTACAAACGACACCTACACTGGTAGTCAACAACACGTTAAGGTAGACAAAACAATACAACAATTGTAATGGCTTTTTATGTGTTTTTTTAGTGCTCTGTTTACAATATTTGATATACACAACAAGTATTTATTCATTTTAGTCAATCTAGTGTCAGATTTTACTGAATACTTGAAGTGACATGTAGACAGATAAACAATGTATGTTGCTAAAACATTTAAACTTGAGAAAGGCCATCAGACTGTTGCAGTTGTTGGACCCATATTTGTAACTGTGCTGTAAAGAATAGCGACTGATACACAAATGTTTGAATATCCTTGATATCCTTACCTTGTTTGGTCTATATTTCTTCTTCACTGCAATGTTGAGATCTTCATGGATTTTGTCAAGCAGCCAAAGCAGGAACTCCTGAGCATCATGCTGGGCTGTTCCACGATACTGATTGCCAAATTTCCCCACAACCGATGTGAATCGATTTGAAATTTCTGGGGTGTACCGAGCTGTCCACAAACTCTTCAGCAGCACTGCCAAATGTTCTGTCAATTCTCCCTTTGTACCGTACTTCTTAGCACTGCGTTTGTTATTCCGCTTGAGGTCTGCCTTGTACTGATCTGTTAAAAAGTACTCGACTAGCAGTTCTGTGTGACACAAGCACTGAAGGACGGCATTCATGAAGCAAGTGTTTCCATGATTGCGGATTCCAACTATTCCAGCTGAGGGTGACTGGAACCATCTCTTGCCATCAGCATGTTTCCACGAGCCTGTGCGTACTGACCATTTACGTCCATAATGTCCATCTGTTTCTTTCGTTGGGTGCTTTTCATTTGTGCATCGTTTTGTTGGCGTCCGATGTCGAGACTGGTGCAAAGAAATCTCTGACATCTGTCTCACCATTTTCTGTACAAAATTACCAAATGATTTTATGCTAGGAGATTTGTGTTTTCGTTTTGCTTCGATTGTTGCTGATTTGTTCAGCGTACTTTCATCGGTGTGATGGGTGTTGACAAAACGCGGAAGACTCATACTGGCATTCCGATGTTGTTGATTTAACATCCTGTTGTTGTTTTTGCTAGCGTCACCCAAGGAAAATCGGAGTTTATCGTCACTGGCATCATAACTTTCCGTTAGTGGTGCATAATGACCTCCCGGTACTTTTCCTTCCATTGCCACGATACTTCTTCTCTCACCAGCCCATCATCGCCGATGTAGCGCATTTATCACCTGCCGATTATGTAGAAAAACTTACAAATAAACAGACGAGAAGCACAAATTATCAATACACTAGCCGCCATTTATGACCTAGTTACGATAGCGAGGCTGCCAACACGGAAATGTAATTTCACAGTCGAAAATGGTTATTCACGCAGCCGCTCGCGTGCGCATAGCTTTGAACGTGACATGTGTAATTACATGTACTACATAAAATTATCGTTACTATTAACAATCTATGGATCATTTTCGCTTTGCGTGGATTTTGACTAGTATTAAAGAACATACTCTGCATGCTAGGGATGTCAATGACAATTTCAAATTTCAGTAGTTTTTCTTTCGATCAACATTATATATTATGTAAATAGTGTTGTTGCACTTTTTTATTGCACTCTCTTTTCACACGCAATATGAACTTACTTATTCAACTATAATGGTAAACATTATAGTTTTTACCTTTTTTGAACAAAATGCATATAAAAATGTTGATGTAAACTGTGTTGTTGTTGTTATAATTGTTATTGTTGCTGAAATAAAATAAATTTCATTCATTCGAACATTCAGATAAATTCTATTTATTTTTTATTTTATGACATGGCTAAAACAACGATCGAGAGAAAGTGAATATGTGAAAACAAAATAAAAACTGTTAAAGTCCTTTTTGAGATATGATTTTTGAAGAGGCAAGATAAAATATGTGGTTCGTCACACATGGATGACATGTATTTTGCTCGCGCGCACCTATTCCACAAATAAAGTAACGGAAGTAATTATGCGGTATTAGTAATAGGGTGAAACCATATATATATATAAATAGAACACACCAGGAAAGATTAATGATCTAACTCTGTGGGTGAAACTAAATGCAGCACACGTCGAAAGATGTATAAAGTGGCGCCACCGTGCGAACATATACAACAAGCTTTCGCCACCAACGTCGTTCCAACATTGATCGCAGTTCGTAACAAGTCGTAAACACGATATACAGTTATAAACATATAACACATGTTCTTCACGAATGTAACAGTTGTATTTGACGTGATTTTTAAGCTGAGTGTGCCATAACGGAGTGACAACATGTCACGGCGTGACAGTCGGCTGAATGCGAAAGCACACGAGTGTGTGTATGGAGAGACCGCCACCTCGGTGGTGAGCAGTCCTATTGGCGACATACAACTTGTCATTTGTCCAAGAGGTGTCCATGCGCTTCGTATGATATTTGACAACTTTGAACTTACAAAATGGTAAGTGTGCCGTGCATCTTATTATAATTACCATTAGTTTTCGTAGGTTCGTATTTGGGCAGCCGGGCCTCCTCTTCCTTTTTTAATTCTCTATATAATATTATTTTTTATATAATTATAGTATATATGACTATGAGACATGCCCACCCATATTTCTCCAGGAACCTCCCTCAAACTTTTCGCCGATGCAATACATATGCTCTACCGGAAAATCAATAATCACAGCATGACATCGACAGACTGATCGACTGGGAACAAATCTGGCAAATGGCCTTCAACCCCTCTAAATGTGAAGTAATTGCACATTTCCAGATCAAAACAGTACAGAATACGTGGCGAAACACTCATAGCAGTACCATGCAGTAGCAACACACCTCGGTGTAGACATATCAAACAACCTTTCCTGGATCCTGGAACCCACACATCAACAACATAGTCAATAAAGCAAACAGCAAGCCAGGATTCATCATCAAGAGAAATTGAAAGTCCATTCCCCAGTCCATCAATTGGGCTATGTCTATCAGAGTCTGGTCCACACACACCTCAAATACTGCTGCCCGGTGTGGGACTCATATACCACTTGAAACATCAACTATCTAGATAGTCCAGCACCGGGCAGCAAGGTTTGTGGTCCATAATTACAGCTGGAAAGTATCTGGATCTACCTTGGCCTCTGCCCTCTCCTGGCCAACCCTAGAACAGAGGAGGGCTGAGGCCAGACTTTCACTATGTACAAAATAATAAACAATCTCCTAGACATCAATCCCAACCGATACAGTGTACCTCAAGCCCGGACACTGCCAAAAAAGATCCAACCACCCACACAAATACAGACAAATATCCATGTCCCACAACTACCACAAATACAGTTCCATTCCCTGAACAATAACACAGTGGGACAGACTTCCATCTAATGCATTTATCACCAACAACCTATAGATGCCTTTAAGTGTGCATTGCAGTATATTGACCTAACAATTTCACCCTCCAGGTACCTCCTATAAACAACACAACACCACCAACCCTGTCCACACCCTGCCCCTACCACACCCCCACCAGGCGGTTTACCACCAAGGACACCCTCCTCCCAACACTGACCTATACCTTTTTCAATCCACTCCTTAATCCCAAATTCCCAAGCACCCTTATCCCATTTCCAGATAACATGAAGCCAGCCATCCTGAAACCTACCAACCAAACTAGTGCGCGATGCCCCAGTAGAGGTTTTGCACTATAAAAGTTCAGAATCTGATTTATTCTACCAGTTTCACAAAGACACAAATGTGCATGCATGCTCGTACGCACACACGCTCACATCCTCGCACACACAATCGCAAGCACATTCACATGCACAAACGCATGCATGGCACATACACTACAGTGACTACACCATACCACACCACACACCCGCACCGCACCGCCATGCCTTGCATGCAAATACAGGCATGCACACACAGACACATGTACACCCACACAAAAAGTTTAGAGTTGGGACTGAACTAGCTAGACTGTGAGTGTGGAGACGAATGTTAGATATTTTGTGGGTATAGATAGAGGGTCTGAAGAAAGATGTGTTCTTGTTGAGAGTCAAAATTGATGTCATCGTCAGATTAATTTTATTGAGTGTATGTTTGGGGGGGCATTGGAGGTTTTTAGGAACATGAAAGGCTAGGATGCAATGTTATTGGCGAGAATCAGAGCCATAAAAACTTGGTCAATTTTGTTCTCTTCACATTCTCTTGATGTTGCCTGTGTCATTTGACACGGCCCTGGTAAGCAACTGGCCCCTTACTTTGATCTGGTGATGTGTTGCCACCTTCAACATGGAACATGCAGGGATGGACCACGTCCACTTAATAAAGGACGCAATATTTATCACTTTATTATGGTGTCTAAGCTTCACATTGGTGTTAATGAAAAAATGGACCCTACCCTAGATATTTAATACAATAAGAAGAAGAGAGTTGGAATTTGAATTTCAGTAGACACCTTTCCTAAACAGTTTATGTGCATTGTATATTTGTGTTCTTACATCACTATTTCTTTCAGCAATGTTGCTGTAAAAAGCAACTCTGGCAAACATGACAGCAGCAACACTGTGTCGCTCTGTGTGGACTGGCTGAATGCCTACTTCCAGGGAACAGTCAATAATTCAGATATGTCACTGCCACCAATCTGCCATCTCAGCATTCCAGACAACACAGGTAACCAGATATGTATATAGTTACAGTCCTTTTAATAACTTGTATTTTCAAGAATTAGAAATTGTCGCAATTGACTCAATAATAGATTGTGACATTTTTAACAAGATTTAACAAGATTGCCACCTAGAGATTCAACTCTAGATGGCAGGTGGACTAGGAAGCCATTTGGCTTATCGAGAGTCCAACCTATCTATCTAAGTATACCCCGCCCTTCTTAGGTATATGTCGATTTTATTTTTAAATATATTAACACTACTAGCACCTACACAATCAGCTGATAATCTGTTCCATTCGTTTACTGTTCTTTGTGAAAATGAAAATTTTCTAATATCTAGTCTACACTGCTTCTTTGCTAATGTAACTCCATGTCCTCTAGTCCTTCTCTCTTCCTTGACTGTGAAAAATATTTCTGTCAATATTTTCATATCCATTCAATATTTTAAACACCTCAATCTGATCTCCTCTCAATCTTCTGGTTTCTAGTGTTGTTAAACCACATTCTTTTAGACGCATTTCATAACTAATATTCCTGAGTTTTTGTATCATTTTGGTTGCTCTCCTTTGTACTCTTTCTAGCATATCAATATCCTTCTTGCGATATGGCCTCCATGCTTGTATACAATATTCTAAGTGAGGCCTAACTATTGTTTTATACAGCAGTATTATTAGTTCTTTTTCTTTGTACACTATATTTCGCCTAATTAATCCAAGAATTTGGTTTCCCTTCGCTGCTGCAATTCCACACTGCTCTGATACCTTCATGTCAGCACTAATAGTTAACCCTAAGTCCTTTTCCTTTAAGGTAGTATTTAGTACAGTATCACCCATTGTATATTGTGCATCTTCATTCCCATGTCCTGTGTGGAGGCACTTACACTTTCCAAAATTAAACAGCATTTGCCACTTCTCAGACCATTCTATCAACTTATTAAGATCATCTTGTAAATGCTGTCTATCTGCATCACTTTTAATTTTCCTAAACACTTTTGTGTCGTCCGCAAACTTCAACACCTTGCTTGTTATGTCATCATCCAAATCATTGATATATATTAAGAATAAAATAGGTCCCAGTACTGATCCCTGCGGTACTCCACTCAAAACCGCTTTCCAATTTTGCTTAGAATGAGATGATAAATATTTTATTGCATTTATTGGGTGTCTTGTTTCAGCAACGTTTACACAGCAAGTCTGGGAGATTATTGTGAACGAAGTGAGATATGGCATGACTGCATCCTACGCTGAAGTCGCTGCAAAACTGAATAACAGCAAAGCTTGCAGGGCAGTGGGGCAGGCAATGAGAATCAACCCTGTATCAATCATGATCCCATGCCATCGTGTTATCTCTAGTACTGGAGCCACAGGGAATTATGCCAGTGGCAGAAGGAATGATGTGAAAGCATGGCTTATTGAGCATGAGGCAAACACCATGTGATTGCATGTGGGTGTGGCTCAGTGCTGCTGTCACAAGTCTCACCTGCAGATACGTGCAGTAGACACTACTCACCTTACTGTGGCAAAATACAACATTTATCCATTTCTCACGTACAGTGCACTGTACAGTTACATGTTGAACAATATGGTCACTTGTTTTCAAAACCTGTTACAGGGTACATTAACACCTGTCTCAGTGGCCACCTGTCTGTATAACCTGTATCATAGAGCTAATTCTGAAAGTCCTGAATGACTTTGTACCATTGAGTATCCATGTCATGGAAAAATGACATCTTGCCTGTAGCGGACCAATGGTATGGTTGCACAGTACCAGTAGACAGGTTTTACTGTGCTGCCGTAAACATTGTGAAAGTACAACTTTATCTTGGTACTAAATACATGTAATGGGTTTTTTAAAAATATATAGAAACATGGCACTAGTTCACATCATTGCTGTGAAGAACCATCATTGATTGTATCTAACTGTGAATCCAAGGGTGTGTGAATGAAAATCATATTAAAATGAGATGGGTTGGGTTAGTCAGTGTACGTTAAATGGATAAGTGAGTGGATGTAAATGAGAATGAAGTTGGAGTTAGTGTAAATGAGATGGATGTGTGGGTCAGTGTAGATGAGGTGGATGGGGTGAGTCAGTGCAAATCAGGTGGATGGGGTGGGTCAGTTTAAATGAGATGGATGGGGTGGGTCAGTGTAAATAAGATGGATGGGGTGTGTCAGTGCAAATCAGGTTGATGGGGTGGGTGAGTATAAATGAGGTGGATGGGTGGGTCAGTATAAATGAGGTGGATGGGTGTGTCAGTATAAATGAGGTGGATGGGTGGGTCAGAATAAATGAGGTGGATGGGTGTGTCAGTATAAATGAGGTGGATGGGGTGGGTCAGTATAAATGAGGTGGATGGGTGGGTCAGTATAAATGAGGTGGATGGGTGTGTCAGTATAAATGAGGTGGATGGGTGTGTCAATGTAAATGAGGTGGATGGGTGGGTCAGAATAAATGAGGTGGATGGGTGTGTCAGTATAAATGAGGTGGATGGGGTGGGTGAGTATAAATGAGGTGGATGGGTGTGTCAATGTAAATGAGGTGGATGGGTGGGTCAGAATAAATGAGGTGGATGGGTGTGTCAGTGTAAATGAGGTGGATGGATGTGTCAGTATAAATGAGGTGGATGGATGTGTCAGTATAAATGAGGTGGATGGATGTGTCAGTATAAATGAGGTGGATGGATGTGTCAGTGTAAATGAGGTGGATGGATGTGTCAGTATAAATGAGGTGGATGGGTGGGTCAGTATAAATGAGGTGGATGGATGTGTCAGTGTAAATGAGGTGGATGGATGTGTCAGTATAAATGAGGTGGATGGATGTGTCAGTATAAATGAGGTGGATGGGTGTGTCAGTGTAAATCAGGTGGATGGGGTGGGTCAGTATAAATGAGGTGGATGG
>JAODUO010002036.1:42500-44933 GCA_025642075.2 Ridgeia piscesae | reverse complement strand
GATATGTAATCAAACAATAACTGTTAATTGGAGCAGCACGCCAAATAATATACTTTCACACAGCTGTTGAATGCTATATCACACTGAGTAATACCATTACACACAGCAACTGGTGATTGGAGCAGAACACTGATTAATATGAATACA
The DNA here is from genome assembly GCA_025642075.2 of Ridgeia piscesae. Lineage (NCBI taxonomy): Eukaryota > Metazoa > Annelida > Polychaeta > Sabellida > Siboglinidae > Ridgeia > Ridgeia piscesae. The sequence goes on along the minus strand of JAODUO010002036.1, from coordinate 44,786 downwards.
CACACAGCATAATAAGTGGAGGAGCATACGTAATGCAATGATTACACACAACCTCTGTTGATTGAATCAACCCACTGCGTGATATCATTACACACAACAACCGTACAGTGGAGTAGCACACTGGCCTATATAACCACACTACCATAACGTCTGTATCGATGTTTATCATCATTGACGGTACGACATTTCAGGAATGAAAGTGTAAATGTCGTAGTGGATAATGCGTTTCCAAGTACTATCGAATTACTTATGGATATTATTAAACTATAAATGTAAACAATGCAGAACAATGTAAAAAACTGACAAATATTTTCGACTAATATATATATCTTCAACACATCCGCCCTAAGAGATTACGCAACGACTGAAAATCATGTCATAGACTGGGAGGGAGAAATCTTCAGTAATTAAAAACGAGTTGCTTAAGTTGAGGCAGCAAATCGCTGTTCAACATATTGGAATCAAATATTAATTGAAGCATGCTTTCAAACTGAAATAAACTGGAAGAAATGATAAATAATGATCACTGTATAATACACACAAAACCGTGTTTTTGTTCTCCAGAGAATCAAAATTAATGTGGAATACGTGTGTGTATAAAAGTGAAAATGCTAGCACACGTGGCAATTCATAGACACTACATGTCGGCTTATCGACCAATCAGAAGCTTCGTTTTCCGTCGAGAGTGGTGTTTCCTGTGTTGCAGCACGGTTAAGTCTTCTTCTATTTTCATTTTCCACCAGCTGTAACAGTACATAGTTTATATTACAATGTGTAAAAGACTACTATAATTATGGTAAGGTAAGGTAAGGTAAGGTAAGGTAAGGTAAGGTAAGGTAAGGTAAGGTAAGGTAAGGTAAGGTAAGTAAGGTAAGGTAAGGTAAGGTAAGGTAAGGTAAGGTAAGGTAAGGTAAGGTAAGGTAAGGAAAGGTAAGGAAAGGTAAGGAAAGGTAAGGTAAGGTAAGGTAAGGTAAGGTAAGGTAAGGTAAGGTAAGGTAACGTAACGTAACGTAACGTAACGTAACGTAACGTAACGCATGCATACATACATACATACATACATACATACATACATACAGACAGACATACATACATACATACATACATACATACATACATACATACATACATACATACATACATACATACATACATACATATATATATATATATATATATATATATATATATAATATATGCATACATACATACCTACATACATACATACATACATACATACATACATACATACATACATACATACATACATACATACATACATACATACATACATACATACATACATACATACATACATACATACATACATAAAACAAATATATATATATATATATATATATATATATATATATATATATATATATATCATCATCATCATCATCATCATCATCTCGTCGCGATGCAACAAAGACTGCTTCCATCACTTGACTGCTGCTCTCCATTTATCTCTCTGCTGTGAGAGTGATGTCCATGAGTTGGTCTTTATGTCTCTCAGCGTCAGGTTTCTCTTGATGGTATCCTTGAATCGGAGACGAGGGCGCCCTCTCTTTCTGTGACCAGAAGACAGTTGAGAGTTGAGAACCTGCTTTGGTAGCCTGTCCTGTGACATCCTCATGAGGTGCCCAGTCCACCGGAGATTCTTTCTGATCAGAAGATCTGTCCGTTCGAGAATTTCCTTGTTTGTCACTTTGTCCATCCAGGTTATGAAGGCATGCAGTTTTTCACCTGTCGTATGTACATTGTCCAGGCCTCGGCTCCGCATAGGAGGGTGGACATCTCGACTGCATGGTATATCTTGCCTTTAGCCCGCATGTACACATTGTGGTTGTTCCAGAGTCTCTGGCGTAGACGGCCAAAAGATGCACTAGCCTTGGCCATCCTCCGGTGTATTTCATCATCAATGCATCCATTACTTGATATAGTGCTTCGGACGTATGTAAATTCTCGGGTTCTTGTTGAATTTCATTGGTACAGCACCTCGGTTTTCTGGATGTTCATTTTCAGGCCGAACTTCGCTCTGAAGTGTGCAACGTTGAATAGAGCACCGCTCGTTCAGGACTGTATGTAGACGCCATTCCCCATGTCTCAGAAAGCCTCGTCGAGCATTGCTGACAGGAAGATGGAGAAGAGCGTGGGGGCAAGTATACAGCCTTGCTTGACCCAATTTGTGACACTGAACAATTCCGAGACTTCCCCTCCAACACTAACATCCGCCATCATTCAGGTATGTATTGCCTAGATCATTGTTGTGAACTTCTCTGAGCA
>JAODUO010002036.1:0-37500 GCA_025642075.2 Ridgeia piscesae | reverse complement strand
CGAGTTCTCTATACTTTCTATCTTGGTATGTGGCAGTCCAAGAAATACTGCTATTTCCGTGTAGTCATTCGGGATCTTCTTGGCCACGAGCATCAGCATCTTATCGTCCAAACGACCTATGTAAACAATACGGCGTTACTATTGTATAGACATCCGTTTATAAAAATGATAAGCTTGGAGATGACTATGTTATCAGGTAGAGTAGTGTGGGACATAACCGTCACATATGGCTGTGTTTAATGCAATATATTTGAAATTTGTCAACTATATTGAATATGTGTTCTGCAAATCTGACATGATTCGAGCAACGTGTTTTTGTTGTGTTATTAATTATGTGCACGCGTCCGATTTTTGCGCATTGCACCGTACATGGAGCAAAGATTTTCTTTCATAACTCATGAGTTCTGAAGGTATGGAAACGCATGTTATCTGACATAGCTTAGAAAACTATTTCTAGCTTTTAAAACATATATTTCCATTTAGTGGCAATTTATTTATTAAGGCATCTTCAAAAGGTAATCAGATTTAACGATAAACGTGTAAGATCAGTATACAATTTACAACACGATCTTTATTTTGGAAATGAAAAATGAAACGGTCGATTTGGAAAACAATTATTCTGAGAAATGTTCGGTAATCAAAACCGAGTTAACTAAGATGATGCAGCAAATCGCTGCTCAAAGTATTGTATCAACTAATGATTGACGCATGAATTTAAACCGAAAAAAGCTAGAAAAAACATACATATAATGTTTAAATTATGACCACTGTATAATACAAAAATATCGTGTTCCTGTTCCACCACCAGTAACAGGGAAACATGACTTATTATAATGCATACACTAGTAATATAAGTATATGTCCCAACTCCACAAAACTAAAACATGTAAAATAGACCTTTAATTAAAATAAAAACAAAAAGGGGTTAATTAACATCGTGTACACAATTAAATGTACTAAATTACAGGGTATCCGCTATATAAATTATATTACATAAAATGTAAAGTTTTACTGAAAATATACCTGGTTTCACGTATCCGCTCCATACACCTCCTGGAATATGATATAAATAACAATTAGTGTCGTCAACATTGTCATTGTTTTGGTATCACACCGTTTTTTTAATGTATTCGGATTTATAACGTCCAACTTGTTCCAGATTTAGTAACAACCACTGAGCGGGAGATATACCCACATATATGTGATTATATGTTTATATATTACGGTCTGTTTGTGGACCTCCGATAGAATGAACAATGTATTATGTAGGAGCATTTTTGTATTTCCGAGATCAGCTGCTCGCGGGACGTAACTGAATATTGAACATCTTCATTCAAAAGTAGCAAATAAAAACATGCAACAATAATAAAAATAACAAGTATATGTCGGGAGACTCTTTCTAAAATTAATAATATATGTATAATATAAGGCATATGTTGTTCGTAATTAGCTACCTTTTCAACATAGTGCTGATTGCCCGTAAGTAAAACCTGTTTTGATAGCAGTTTTGTGTAATGAACTAGCTATGGTGAGTCGAAATCCCAGTCAATTTATGAAACTGGTCTTCAACGGAACTGGCTTTCTTCTGCTTTTTCTTCATATTAATTCAGTCGCCATTTCATTAACTGACCACCTCTTAAGTATTACTGACTGGCATATTGAGAAATGATATGATACTATGACTTGGCGAACAAGAGGGGTGAACGTTGTAATAGTCCAGAGTGTGGTTACGAAAAAACAAATTCAACAAACACCTCTATAACAAAGTGAGTTCAGACTATATATATATATATATATATATATATATATATATATATATATATATATATATATATATATTATAATTATGAACTCGCATTTCACATATTAGAGTTGTCTAACATACATTTACGTATATTGTTTAACATCTTACCTAGGTGTTTGTAAACAGTTGGTTGGGCTGGCACGGAAATACATGTACAACTTAGTTTGTGTAGGCCTACGTATTAAATAATGTGAATAGCAACCTCTTTGCTTTTACACTTGGTATTCCCAAAGTTGTTAATGCAAATACTTTGAGATAGGCGTACTCACACCAATACACAATGTATTGAAAGATACTGTTTTAATTACGTGTCACCGATGTATCAAATTTCCTGAACGTATAGTCACTAGTTATTACCAGCACGTTGCAGTTTAGTGGAACATATGTGTATACATGTACAAATATAGTTCAATGAATGGTACGTCATAAAAATTGGGAGCTGATTATATAGTTGCACGATTTATTTGTGTAAGATGAACCGGAAAATTAAGTTACACCGGCTAAAGTTATTCAAATGGCGCCAGTTATTCGTATAAGTCGTTTAGTCGGACCATACACTGATGCATCAGGTAACAAAGAAAATAAGAGAATGATGGTTCGCTAAAAGGTTATTTGTATATATATATATATATATATATATAATGTATAATTTAAGACATTAGCATAAATATAAATTATAATGTAGAATATACACACACACAAACATATATATATATATATATATATATATATATATATATATAAAATATATATATATATATATATATATATATATATTATGTATGTATGTATGTATGTATGTATGTATGTATGTATGTATGTATGTATGTATGTATGTATGTATGTATGTATGTATGTATGTATGTATGTATGTATGTATGTATGTATGTATGTATGTATGTATGTATGTATGTATGTATGTATGTATGTATGTATGTATGTATGTATGTATGTATATATGGGAGCCGACGACAAAGTAACCTTTTAGCGAGCCACCAGTCTCTTATTCCCTTAATGAGAGAGAAAGACAGATAGAGCATTAGACTGCGGTGCGACTAAACGACTTCGAAGAACAACTGTGGCTGTTCATCATAGTCTCTGGGAGTCTGGTTATAGGTTTTTACCAGTTTATCGGTTCTCCTTGTAGAGTTTTTTAAAACACGTAAACCAGAAACCATTTTCAGTGTATAGATAATCTAGCTAGCTAGGCCACATCTAATGATAGCAGTTGAGAAAGCTGCGTCCAATATTACGAGGCCGTGATTAAGTGGAGCCGTTGCGAAATTGGCCGCCAGTCGCATTTCCTCGAAGGAGCCTATAGTTTTGGCCTTCATTCACCCAGGTCAGGTCAGTCGTCTTTGCAGTTCTCCTAAGGCATTTACAATTGTACTCTTCACGCATGCAGAGGCACAGTCAGAGGAAAGGGCTGAATATATTAGGTCTGCAATAACCTATCAGAGATGGTCCGTCATCTATTAGCTTCTATCTACGCAATCACACTATCCAGTCCATCGAAGTGATCCAGGTCACGAAGCCTGCTGCTGGCTGCATGTATCCATGTTGTGATGTATACGGTGATCGTGAACAGACAGACGCGCTGTTGAGCTTGTTTTTCGTGGCAGGTAAGTTGTACGTGCTTTCGGAAGGCGAATATATTCAAGCAGCAAAACGAAATCCTAACCGTTTTTTCCATTCAACAAGCTCTAAGGCGTAGGCACCAGGCGGGCTAAGCTGACGCAACATGAAGGTCAACTGGATGAACTCGACGTAGGTCTGTTGTGGGTGCTTCTTGCGAAATGTTTTATTAAGATCTCGCATGCTCTAACTATATGCCTCTGTAGCAGTTGGGTCTTGCATGTAGTCAAGACACATTTAGGTATTATTATGGTCTCACTGCCCTGATAGTTGTACTTTCCTTTATAAATAAACGGCCAGTTTTCCTTGAACACCCAAAAACACCCGGTATAGATGAACCACTCAATACACGTGCTAGATTGAAAACTGATGCGGCAGTGATATTCAGTATATGGTATCGACACATGTGGTTTTGAACAGCAGCTTTGACTATAGTGATGACAACCGGTGGGAACTAGCATAATCTCCAGTGCATCTTTAGAGAGCGAGCCGACAACCGAGCCCCTCACCGAATCATGTATTTTGCTGGAATGGGAAAGGGATCTACTACTTGAAGAAGATATCCCATATATCCGCTCTATGTGCACCTGCTTGTTCACGCTCACCACCTGTATGAACGCATGTGTAGGTGCAGCCAACAACAGCTGCGGGCCGATGAACATCATTAACCTCCTACTTCACCTGGCCTGGATAATTCGATGAACAAAATGGTGTGCACTGTGTAGACGAGACCTTTCGGAGGTTTGCAAAATATAATAGAATATGATAGCGTAACTGTGAAATGCAATTTGCCAGTTTCCAACAAAACGTTCGCACCAGATCTTCACTATTTCATAACAATGAGTGCAGCTTTGCCAACAGGAGAACTGATACATTGACCAACTTTCAATACTATTTTAGCACAATGGAGAGAGAGAGAGAGAGAGAGAGAGAGAGAGAGAGAGAGAGAGAGAGAGAGAGAGAGAGAGAGAGCCACCAAACCACCAACGCATTTCAACATGCCTGTCACAGACTAGAAACAACGCCAGCTCTTCGTATAAATTATATAAGCGCGCGGCAGGTTACACAATAGAAGATGTTGGAAGTTGAATAAGCCAAAACAGCTGGTATTTTAAGTACTTTCGTTATATGATATTGCATGCATATTTACCTTGTTATAAATGTTTAGCCCAAAAGTTTCAATTCTTGCATTACTAGTGATACTTGTGTGATTACTAGGTCAAAGTGATATGCATGTTTTGTATTAATAATAAAATTATTGTTTCACAACGTGAAGTTTGGCCATATATATATATATATATATATATATATATATATAGTGTGTGTGTGTGTGTGTGTGTGTGTGTGTGTGTGTGTGTGTGTGTGTGTGTGTGTGTGTTTGTGTGTGTGTAAATGGTTGTGTGCTTATGTGCGTGTTTGTATATCTTTGTGAATAATATAATTATGTCCGTGTGAGCATGCCTGCGCACACGTGCGCATCCATGCGTTTGCTAGCATGTCTTAGTGCTTTCAAACGACTGTGCATGTGCTATCAATGCGTTGCTGTGGGCATATGTGTCCATGGCGGCTTATGAAACACGCCTACCATACTCTGTTGACTCAATGTGTGCACTTATTCACCAACGCGCGCGTTTGTTCGAGAGAATGTGCATGTGCAAATGAATGTGTCACTGCGATAATATGTGTGCGAGGTTGCACAAAAAACACGACTCACGCTATAAACTATATCAGTTGATTCTAATGTCCGTACAATGTCCGCAAGTTATATTGTAATCGATGGAGTGTTGTGAGAACAACCATGAGTTAACCTACCTTGGAGTGATGTCAATTTCTTGTTCACGGCAGCCTTTTCTCTCTTTATTTGAGTGATTTTGTCTGAAACACAATCACTTATGCTATCAATATAAATATTACCTTTATTATTACTAGATCGTACGGACGGACGGGCGGATGGGCATACATACATACATACATACATGCATGCACAACTAAGTTACTTCTTGAAATAATTATGACAGTATGTGGCACACATGGCAAGCGGCTGATTGTTTTTCTCCAAAGGCGTGGCGCAAACCTTGACAAGGCACTGGATAAATAACCTTCAGAGCGAACATTCCAGCCAGTGAGTAGCTAAAGGGCGTAACGCATCGGATTGGTGGTGTCGCATTTCCATGTCAGCCAAGTATGACGCAGCTACGCCGTGAAGGCTGCAATACGTCAACTGTGGTACATGTTTTAATTGGCAGCCAGAGCTGGTCATTCAGAACAACAGTGATGCGAACGTTCTAGTAATGAGAAGTGCAGCAGTGTGTTGCAGTATGTTGAGAATATGTTCGGCAATCTCGTACACCAGACAGTTTCCATTGTCGAGGCGAAATGTCACGTAGGTGTGCATCATAATTTCTGCGGTTTTCCGGTCTAGAACGTTTCACAACTTCCCAATCCTGTGTTCATTAAAAGATGCCACGCGACATAAGTATTGCACCTGATTGTTCACATATAGGGCTGTATTCAAACTTGTGTTTTTATCAATAGTATAAATAAGCACGATGGTAGTATCAAGTTATATGTGCAGCATTTATTATTCATCTGTGGCGCAGGAATAACTTCAGTTTTAGTGCGGCATTGTATTCACATTTATTCATTGTATTTCAACTACCAATGACTGTATGTTTTATAGCTGGCGAAATGCTCTGCATTAGCAGCGAAAAATTCTACAACAATCCGTGCAGCCAGGTGATATCAGATCAAAACACGCGGGATACTGCAAAGAAACGATGCCAATATTAGCAGAATGTACCCCTCATATTCTCTCCATCTCATGAATTCAGTAGATCGATGTATTTTGTAAAAGGTATATTTACGCAGTGTTTCGTAATGTGAACATTTCAGGCAGTACGGCAAGGTGCATGTGATATGGTGAATATACTCGACCGTATCTTTCAATTCAATTCAATTCAATTCAATTCAATTCAATTCAATTCAATTCAATTCAATTCAATTCAATTCAATTCAATTCAATTCAATTCAATTCAATTCAATTCAATTCAATTCAATTCAATTCAATTCAATTCAATTCAATTCAATTCAATTCAATTCAATTCAATTCAATTTATTTCAAAACACGCAACATTAAAAAGCAAGCAATACAAATACGAATAGTCACATGGTACATGGTACTCTTGGTACGAATGAAATACAATTAAGACATATGTTTTGAAAAGGAATAGACATGAAGTGAAACACTTACATGTGTCTACCCCTGTGAAAACTTTTCATAATAATGATAAGTGGCAATTCTAATTTTTTTATTATAATGATGCTGTTACACAACAAATAAATACGTGCACACAACAAATGTTAATTTGTCGTTATAATCATGTATATTTACATGATATATTTGCCTATGATAATATTAATGTAACGACGTTTAAATGTATATTTGGACATTATGCTAACAAGCGATTCGTTGAGAGAATTCCACAATTTCACGCCGAGTACAGGTATGGACATTGTTCTCATATTTACGCGGACATTTTCTCTGATGAATTGATGTGTTCTACGTGCAGAATATAATGGAACAGATTTATGAATAACTGTTGAAGATCGTATGGTAAAACATTATGACAAGCATCAAACATAAATAACATTGTTGTTAGTTCAACTATATCATTGAATTTAAGGATGCGATATTCATAGAATAGGTTATCTGTATGATCCCGTCGATTGACACCGTGGATCAGTCTAATTACTTTGTTCTGTATTAATATAATACATTGTATGTTTGTCACATATGTGTTTCCCCATATTTCACGACAATACGTTAAGTGAGGTAAAAATAATGAACAATATTATAGAGTACGCATGCTGGAGTGGTCGATACAATGGCTAACTTTGTAAATAACAGATGCTACTTTCGATAGCTTGGATTTCACCATGTTAATGTGGTTCTTCCAGTTTAACGATTCATCAATTAAGACGCCAAGGAATTTAGTGGCTTGAACTTTCTCTATAGTAACATTATTGATACTGATAGCAACATCTTGTTGATGGGTATATCTGCCAAATAATATATAATTAGTTTTAGCAATATTTAATATGACAGTTTGTTTACACAAAACCACTTGTGCATGTTATCAAGCTCAGTATTTAGTTCACTTACTAAATCTGATAATTTGCTATGACTATGAAATATATTTGTGTCGTCGGCGAATAAAATAAACTTCAGTTGCTTCGACACATTACACATATCGTTAACATATATTGTAAACAATAGCGGACCTAAGATAGAACCTTGAGGAACACCACACTGTATTGGTAAAAGTTCGGATTTATGTCCTTCATAACTAACGTATTGCGTTCTGTTTGATAAATAACTCCTTATCCATTGGTAAGCAACTCCGCGAATACCATAGAATTCCAGTTTCGTACATAACAGTTGGTGGTCTACTGTATCAAAAACCTTTTGTAGGTCGACGAATACACCAATGGAGTGTTTTCGTTTATTTAAGGAGTTTGTAATTTCAGACACTACTTTTACAAGTGCATGTGTAGTGGACATTTTTTCCCCTGAACCCATACTGACAAGGATTCAATATGTCGCACGTTTTTGTAAATGTGTTTAGGTTGTTGCTATATAGCTTTTCCAGGATTTTAGATAATTGTGGGAGCAGGGAAATAGGACTATAATTATTGAAATAATGTTTGCTTCCCGACTTAAAAAATGGTATGACCTTGGCGATTTTCATTTTTTCAGGAAAAGTTCCAGTTTGAAAAGATAAGTTAAATATGTGTGTTATTGGGTTTACAATAGATAAAAATACACTTTTAATGAGTCTAAAATCGATGTCATCGCAGTCTGTGGATGTTTTGCTTTAACAAGCGTTTACAACATATATGACTTCACATTCGTCAATTGGTGAAAGAAACATACTTTTCTTATTTCTAGAAGTTAAGTAATCATATACAGATGTTTTAGTGGGTGTTATTATGTTATTCGTTAAATCAGGTCCAATAGTTGTAAACAATTATTAAATACATTAACTATCTCTGTTTTGTTATCAACCTTGCTTCCTTCTACAATGAAATGATTGGGGTAACTGGAATGTTTAAGATGTTTGCCAATTACTGTTCTAAGAATTTGCCATGTTTCTGCTATGTTATTACGGAGTTCAACTAACAATTTACTATTGTATGTTTTCTTAGATAATCTAAGTATTGAGGTAAGTTAATTTTTGTACGTTTTATATCTGGTTTCTGCGGCTAATGTCCTACACGACAGGAACATTTTGTATAGCCGATTTTTCTTTTTGCATGCATTTTTCAGTTCATTGGTTAGCCATGGATTATTTGCATAACAATTTTCCGTGTTTTAACACGTTTTACAGGGCAATGTTTGTTCAATAGATCTTGACATTCACATAACAAATAGTTATATGACAAATTCACATATAATGGGCCTGTCACATTTAGCCAAGTACGTTGATTTAATTCAGCTATAAGTTTATCAGTTATACTGGTGTTTATAATTCTTCTATACTGTGAAGGAATTGCACATCTGCATACATATTGATTACCACAAATAGCAAAAACCGGTAGATGATTACTGATATCCGTAATCAATAAGCCACTATTTACTTGAAACTGCAATTCGTTCGTGAAAATATTATCTATGAGCGTAGCAGTAATATCGGTGATTCTACTTGGCTAAGTTATTAAAGGATTAAGTCGAAAACTGTACATATAATCTAAGAATGTTCTTGTGTAGTTGTGCGTATTATGCTTCAATATATCAATATTGAAATTCCCACATATATACCTAGTCTTTTTTTATTTAATATCACTAAGTATATTGTCTAACAATTCACAGAAAGCGCCTACATTGGCTCCTGGAGTTCGATACATGCAACTGACAGTTACATTTTTCATCTTTCTCATATTCAATTCTACCGCAACACATTCAAACATATATTCAACGACAACTGATTTGCTTTAAATAAGTGTACAACCAATTCTGTCATTTACATACAAGGCACCACCTCCGCCTTTTTGTAATGTCGTGCCTTGTGAAAGACCTGATAGTGTGGTAAATCATATTCCATGGTTACATTTGATTCTGTCCATGTTTCTGATATTGCAATTATATCAAAATTTATGTTAAGTGTTTGCAAAGTATGTATGATGCTATGAAAGTTTGCATTGAGACTACGCGCATTAAAATGTATCATTGACAGTCCGTTGGTATTGTTTTTGGTTAACACGTTAAATTGCAGATCATCATAATATTTGCATGATGACAATACCTATATTAATATATTGGGCTTTATAATAGTATGCGTGACCATAACCATAACCATAATATTTATTGACCACTAGTAGGTATACAATTTGTTGAAAGTACATCAATTTCGTTAGTACATTTATACAATCATACAAACACACATATTATATAATGTTCACATACCAAAATAAGTATAGACGGTACAATACATACAAATGTGTGCACTTATAGTAATTTTTGTTGTACCAAAATAAAAATAAAAACCCACAATCATATAACATTTACAAACTGGGGTCGGTAGCTCCTATTAAGACAATGATATCGCTGTCATAGGAGCCACCACAATTTCATGATATAAAGTATTATGGTCCTTAGTATACAATATGCCTATCGCATATGTTTATTTGGAAGTGTTAGATTTAAGTAACAAAGTGTGATGTGGTGTGGAGATGGGCTAAAGAACATTAACATATATTGCATTTATTAATTTAGTTGACACATATAACAATTTGATATAGTACATATATCACTGTAGTTGTTTAGCAAACATGGTTTTATATAAATTATAAAGCCATGCAAGTTGTGTGTAATGTTTTTTAATTGCATCAGGAGTCTCTTTTATAGTATGTGGGAGGCTGTGTCAGAGACATGTAATTGCAAATTCATGCTTAGCTCTAACAGATATATATATATATATATATATATATATATATATATATTATCTTTTACACGAGTATTATAATTGTGTATATTAATACTTGGTATAATTTGCCAGTTTAGTAAACACGAAGGTAATTGTTTATGAATATATTTAAGATACATTTTTGTATTATTGTAACTTTAACATATCTTCTATTGTCAGTAGTTTAAGATTTTTCAAAAGTGGTTCTGTGAGTTACATGTATTTAAGGTTATTATGCGCATAACCTTTTTTGGATGCTTGTAATTATATTTGTTTGATATCCTCAAATCATAATACAATAATCTATATGTGATAATATTAAAGTGTTATATAATAACATTTTTATTTATAATGGTAATATATATTTTAATCGGTTTAATACGCCAATTGTGATTGAATACGTATTTGATGTTTTCTCCGTGTATTTTCTCCAATTTTGATTAGTGTCTAAAGGCAATCGTATAAAATTAAATTCATCTACTCTTTCAATATATACATCATCCATTTTAAGTGTAAGAGCTTCTATACGTTTATTAGGCATATGGAAAACCATGTATTTAGTTTTGCCTTTATTTAATAATAATTTATTAATATTTAGCCATTCATTAATTTTACAGAGTTCTTCATTTCTGTACTTTTATTATCGAGTGTCGTTTCGCTCAGAGAATTTAAAGAGGAAGATAATGTAGTGTCATCGGCATACATAACAAAATTTAATATTTGACTAGCTTATATAAATAATAAACATTACCTTGTGGGACACCGATTGTTATAGGTAAGATGTCTGAGTTTATTTGTTCAATGTCAGTATATTGTTTTCTGTTTTGTAAGTATCTTTTGAACATATGCAAGGCTGAGCCATTTAAGCCATAGGTATATAATTTGTATCCATTTTAGTCACAATTCTATCAATTATGTCAATCGCAGCGTATTCTGTTTGATATTTCGCTCTAAAACCTTGCTGATTATCATTTAGAAAACAATGTCCTTTGAAATATGAATAAAGTTGTATAAAAATTTGTTTTTCTAATACTTTAGAAATGGTAGGAAGAAGAGAGATTGGTCTGTAGTTTTCAAATAAGGATGGATCATCTTTCTTAAATATAGGATTAACTTTTGCAATTTTCAGTTTATGTGGGAAGACACCAGAGTATAAAACTTGGTTTATTAACAGTGTAAATAATTAAGTGTTAATTATTTTGAATAGTTTTGTTGAGATACCATCAAATCCACAGCTGTCTATTGTGGGAAGGTTATTTATAGTTTTCCTCACAGTTTCTTCATCAGTATGTTCAAACGTAAATGTAGAAGTTACATTTTTATTTAAATAATAACTGTATTTTTGGTTACCTTTGTATGTAATCCCTTGTGTAATGGACTGTCCTAGATTTGTAAAATAATTATTAAATTTATTTACAATATCCTTTTTATCGGTTATTTTGGTATCATTGTCTGTAAAAAAATAATGGTAGTTTTATATTTGTTTGCTTTTTTGAAATAAATTCATTAATAACTTTCCAAGTATTTTTATATAATTTTTAAATCGATTAAATCTGTTTTCAAAATAAACTTTCTTGGCTGCACGAATAGTTTGTTTTAATGTTGTATAATACGTGATTAGGTTTATGTTAATACATTCATAGTTAGAAGAATTTGGATGTGAATATTGATCGACTTCTTTCGCTGTATGTTTCGTTATGTACGAAGCAGTTAATGAAGATCAAATATTTGATCACGTCTTTTTGCCAGTTTCCAAATTCCCACCTTTTATTGCAGAAGTGTATATATATCTTCTTACATGTTCCTAGGCAACAGTCACCGATGGCTATGACAGAAGCCAGACCTTGACAAACGCTAACATTTGGCGATAATGCAACCATCACAATCGATCTGATTGCTACTGGGAAACCAAAAGGAATATCCACTCTAGGATAATAGCCTCGTTAGTTCTCGAAGTGGTGAAGGAGAACACGTTTGTTCCATGTTCCATTGTGTGTGTCAACTAGTACAACATATCAGTCAGGGGCGCAAACCAGGCGTGCCAAATGGAGCAAAACCAAACTGGTGGATCGTTGGGAATCGCTGTGTCATTCTCGTCATGGTCGCGTATGGAATACGAAGCAGGCGCTGGCAAAGTATATTAGTAGGGCATAGAATCGCTATTCCGTGACCATTCTCTGGCTAGTAAAGTTTGACGTTTGATTTTACTTTTACGGACCTTTAAAAATGTAGATCCCAGGTCCCCTCAATAGTGCTAGCATTTTTCACCAGATAGCCAAATCCAAATTGGCCGCTGAGACCATCTCGAAAACGTAAGTTTTGAACCAGAGTACCTATAATTATGTATGGAGACACTTTTCCGGGACGTCGACCACGAGGATTCCGATTCTGATATCAGCTTGATCATTTTGAACCATAAATCCAAGGTGATTGCTATCCGCTCCAAAATGGCCGACATTTGGTAGTAGTAACGTATGAAGGAAAATGGCAGATGTCGGATTTGGGGTGTTCCATTTATACAGTATGTAAGCAAGTAGAAACACAATACTTGTAGTAAACTATGTTCAGTGCAAACTACCTCCATAAAGATTTCTTGCAATAACAAATAATTGATGACTATATGGTAAGAGCACTGATAATATTTCAAAATTAGCTCTTTTTAATAGCTGTAACTTGAATAGCTATCACAGAAACCAACTTAAAACATGTCAACACAAATAATTTTACCCTGACAATTCTACGTTTTTTGCCATTTCGTTTAAACAAATGAAACCATAACACAATTAAAACACATATAGAGGTAATCAATTATGCGTTCATGTTATGCTACACATTGTTATGACATTGTAATTGACGAATCACTATTAGATTTATAAATATGATCAGCAAATAGCACAGCATTCTACCTCACTAAATTAGGAATTATCAGATTCAAATGAATCTCCCTCCTCCTCTGTAATCTTCATTCCTCTCATCATCACCCTCCTACTCGCTCTCATCTTCTTCGCTTTTCACAGCTGATCCTGGTGCAGGTAGATGGGTCGGGAGGGAAGGTAGTCTTCAGGCTTCAGTGACGCATTATATATGCCTTAGAGTTGGCGCGGAGCCTGTGTCGGCGTAGGCTTTCTGTATTTGGAGGGAGACGGACGAATGATTTGTTCTTCATTCTCTTCCACATCAGAACACGTACTTCAGCTGTGGTGCTAATCTTTTTGGCGCCATATATGACATGTCGTGTGAACTGTTTTACCACCTCAAGGTCAATGCTCTCTCCGCGCCGCGAGAGTTGCCGTCGTGACAACAGGGCTCTTTGCAACATCGTCACACACTGACTTGTTACCCATGCCTTATAAGTCTGCGTTGGCATCATCATCATCATCATCATCATCATCATCATCATCATCATCATCATCATCATCATCATCATTGTGCAGTGGTTGGGCGAAGGCCTCATCATGCTGCTTCCACATCTGCCTATCTTGGCTACCTTTCAAATAGTCATCTGGTTCGTCCATTCAGCTTTTCCTTTCGTAGGGTTGCCAGGTGGAAATACGCAGTGTCCATCGGTTATTTCTCGGGTATCCTGCTGACGTGCATTTACCAGGTCCACTTCCGTCTTCTGACTTGTTCAATCACGTATGTGTCCTTTGTTTTCTCTTTCGCAGCTGTTTGTCTTTCTGTCCCGGTATGTAATGTTTAACATACTCCTTTTCATCTTTGTTTGTGCGGCTGCTACTTTGTTTTTTGCTTGGGTGGTGAGTGCCCATATTTCCGCACGGTATGTCATTGCTGGAATTACGCAAGAGTTGTAGGTTTGTCTCTTCAAACATGTTCCCATATTACCTTAGACAGTGTTCACCAGGCAATAGTTCTTCTTTATATCTCATTGTCTTGTTTTTTGTGTCTGATGCCGTGTCCCAGGAATATGTAGCTTTCAATGTTCTCGATCTGAATGTTTTTGACATATTATATAGGTGTGCTATATTCCATCATCACTTTCGTCTTAGACGTGTTCATCTTCAGACCTTGATTTTCACTTTTATCAGGTAATTCATCTAGCATTTGTAGTAGAAATGTTGCACAATGTATGTAGTTCATATGGTGTATTAGCGCTTCCGGGTACATCGTCGGCAGAGCGAATATGATTCGCCGTCTATTTTCTAGCCTCCGGTTTCCAAAGTCAGTCGACGGAATATGCTTTCGAGTGATACCGTAAACAAAAAACAAGCGATATGGTATCTCCCTGTCGTATTTCTCTCCTGATGTTGATATTGTTGCTGTATTTGTGTAGTTGGACTGTCATCGAGCTGTTGGTGAATGTCGTTCAAGAGTTCGATGTACATTTTCCATCCCATGATCTTGAAGCGAGGTCAGTACTGCTTGAGTTTGCACTGAGCTGAAAGATTTATATCGTAGTCGACGAAATGCGATGCATAGTGGGATATTATATTTTGTGCACTTCTTCAATTGGTTTACGACGTGGGTGTGTCGTTGAATATCTGCTCGTGAATCCAGCTTGCTCTCGGGGCTGGTTTTCTTCGATTGTCCTTTTCGTACGTACTAGCACGAGTACGTTTGAGAAGATTGGTAGTACACACATCGGTATATAATTATTGAGATCTTTCTTGTTTCTCTTCTTGACAACTATCATCATCTTAGCGTTCTTCCACGACGTTTGTATTCGTCTTTCTGATAAGCATTTAGTGTGTTACTTAGCAAATGTATTCGAGTTTACATCGTCTCCTGCCTTCAAATGTGTCGATGTTTCCAGAACATACCGGGCAGCTGCTGCAAGATGACCGCTGCAGCGACGTATGCATCGGTATCAACGGTATCAATGAAAACATGGCCACTGTAGCTTGACTTGCGCAGAAACTGCGTAATGTGAGAAGAGGACATTGTCAGCCTCATGCTGGTCAAATCTGTAATTCAGCATCGCTTTCTGGGTTGACAAGTTGGTACAATGGGAGCAAACAGAGTAGAACATATCTGCAGCAGCGATCGTGGAAGGTCGATCAGATATCTGCATTGCAGTTCTTGCAGCAGCCCCCTGTTGCTGACGCTACACAACAGCGTCTTGAACATTCTGGCACAAGATAAAGGATCGGCCACTTTCATGTAGGTGTTGGGGACATGTGTCTTACCCTCTACCTGCAGGTTTCGCTCGTCGTCTTTAGTCGAATAATCTGCGCATACGGGCCGTTCACATAGATGATACGTTCAGCGTCATTGTCCATGTATTCCGGCCACATCCTCCATATCATGTCCTTGTCGACGAGAGTTACGTATGGTTCATGCAGGTTTATATGTTGCAGCTTCTGGATTAGCTTTCTCTTCTGCGTCTTCCTGTATTTGCGGTTGCAGTTGGATAAGGTCATTCACTCCTCGGCAACACAATTGTTCAGCAACTGGGGGAGATCCAAAATCGTATGACCTTGACCAGGTTGACTGCTGCCTTGAGAGCGGTCCGGTACATCCCAGCTGTCACCACGCTTCTCCGTACCTGTCCCATTGACCAACGTCAAGCGTTTTCTCAGAGGAACGGATACATGGAGGACGGTATTCTTACTGACCACCCGCATTCACAGAAACCAGGCCAATTTCTTCTCCCCGTAGCAAATGCTGAGTTGAATTCCGCGGGGTGTGGGTGAGGTCGGATCGAAAGGGAGGGAGTTGAATTCGTGCGTACATGTGACGTGGTCCTGCACGCACTGCTAATCTGTTTGCATTTGTTTTGGGCCACATTCCATGTGCTTCATCTTGGCATCTTTACGGTTGCCCAACGCGTTGTAAACCGCCAGGATTCGGACTATGTTGTTCATATTTCTGTAGTGCACAAGCAGCTGATTATCTTTCTGGAGCATGGAGAGTCAGCCAAGACTTCAGTTTCTGCCCGTGTTCATGATACACTCGATCCATATTTTCCAGGCCATGTTGGAGTAAGGATAGTCTACGAGGGACTGCATGAATTCAGTAGGAAGGTAGACGCAGAGAAAGCTGTCAGCATCGCCCAAAAGTCAGGCAACCACCTACCGTATATATTGTTATCTTAGACACATTGCCGACATTTCAATCAACCGTTGCGTGAACGTCTCCAAACTCGGCAAGACCTCTCCATAACGAGGCCTTTTTATTTTTTCCCACCTCTCAATTGAGGTAATGGACTTGGTGGTTTCGTCGCAAAGCCCGCCACACTGGAAGACACATGGTACAACGTACATCGTTATAAACTATGTTCTCTATTCACGAACCGCCGACAACACTACATCACACATCGCGCTGTGTCGTACGCTCGTACCAATCCCTGGGAAAACACACAAGTAGATGTGTGTGATATGAAATTATACAAACAAAAGAACAATTAATTTAATTGAAATGCAAATGTGTTTCGTTAAAACAAACCAGACCTTCAGTGTGCTAAAAACAACACATAACGAAATCGAGTTATCATCCCAATAGGAGCTCACTACCAGAACGAATATTCATCATGGCCTGCACCGGGTTCTCGCTCCCTTTATATTAGTTAGACAAATTACTCGATGTTTTACCATTTTATATATATATATATATATATATATATATATATATATATATATATATATATATATATAATGGTTAAGGAATCGAGGTAATATATATATATATATATATATATATATATATATATATATATATATGACCTGAATGACATTGACCTTACCACTTGCTTCACCTTAATTTGATCTGCCACCTTCGTAACATACATCAGCGTTTTAATTAAATACGTAAGATATACAAGGGACACACTCCACAATATTTCGATTTTCATTTTTTGCACAAATTTGTTCCAAATGGCTGAACTTGCAGCCAAGTCGTGAAACTCAATGCCTACACTACTTTCCATTTAAGTGACACTGGCCTTGGCTAGGACAAGTAAATGTCTATCGTTCTCCCATCCGCGAACGTCCATTCAGCGACCTTTGTAGATGAAACATCGGGTCGAACCATATAACTCAAATTCCACGTGTTCGCCTGGTAGTTGCTGCGAATTACATCTTGTAGCAATGCATCTTCGGCTTGTGGCAAAAAGTCGAACCTGCAGCTTTTCCTCGTGAAAAGGTATCGTTTAGCCTCGTTACCAGACTTGGCTGAACTTGACATGCCATACATTGTGATTACGAATTTCTCCATCAAGTAAATTTCTGAACTATCGACATATGACATGGCAAATGGTAACCTCGCTATGGTTGTAAATGCCTTTTTCGAAAATTTTGGCACACCATGGGGTATCAGAGGGGTTCCTTCCCATTGCTGTCGTTGGTCAATCCATATTCGGGGAACACCAGGGAATATATTGAAACTGGTCTTAGCCTAGGAACATCAAAGGTACGTCGTATGGATTTAAATAATGTTGCATAATTTACATTTTGGCTGTGCGTACATAACGTGACTACTGAATATATCTACAGCATGAATGAAATTAAATCAAAATATAGTTAATTGTTTCTGAACTAAAGGTGTTAACATTGTTAATTATGCAAAAAAGAACGTAACTGTCACTGTTATGTCAGCCATATTGGACACCTAATTTGCGTAATTTGTGTGAAGCTTGACAAATGCTATATCTATGTTGGAATATGTCTACACACCAATTATGATCGATATATATATAGTTTTGTTTGTACACAATCTCGTTTCGTCGTCAATGTTGCTTACATATGTAATATATATATATATATATATATATATATATATATATATATATATATATATATATATATATATATATATATATATATATGACATGTACACACGGCAAACATTGAAAACGACGAAACGAGATTGTGTACCAACAAAACTATATATATCGATCAAAATTGGGGTGTAGGCATCTTCCAACATTCTTCACGGAATCATCAAGGGATCGCTAGCTACTGGAGTGTGTTGCTTTAGAGGTATGTTAAAACTGGACATTGACCCGAAAGAAATGCATCCCGAAGTTTGATATTCTCTCATATTCCAACCCGTCTACCAAGCACGTCGCTCACCCTAACAGTTGGTGACTTATTCGGCCGAAAACAGCAACTACCTTTTACAATGCACAGGTGGCCTATTGTTTTTTATGTGGAATATATGTTACAACATGCAATATCACATATATGGCAATCAAACTAAGAACGATGAATGGGCAATGAACACATCACTGATGGAACATAAAACAAAGTAGGATATGAGACAGTTAGGGGAGTTGAGGTACTAAAGGCTAAATTGACAGATGCCCGGTTTCGCTGATACTGTCACATATGACAATATCACTACTGAGAATGTCAATGCAATTTGGCAGTCCCTGAGAAGAAAGGAGGAACACCAACACAAAGCTAAAACCACAGTATAAATAAATACATGAAGTTGAGGAACTGAAAGGTGAGGACGTGAAAGAACGGAAAAAGTGGCAACGGCTTGAAGTTCCTGGTCGACGCCGTGAGGGAACATGACGATAGAAAAAGAAGATATGGCAATAAAACAACATACCGTCCGATCTGCTTTCACATTCCTGCTTTTCTTTAAGCGCCCTAGTCAAGGCGTCATCCAGCATGGCAATTTGTTCTGAAACAATGTATACATATATAATTATAAATGCGGCGGCCGAGTGGTTAGAGTGCCGAACTTCCGATTACAGGGACCGGTTTCGAGTCCCGGTGCCGGCAAGTCGGTGGTTCCGTACTGTGTCGAAACTTGGACAATGTTTTTCGCCCCTTCCAATCCGTATGCAAAACACTACAAAGCCATGGACTCCAGTACCCAGCGGCACCGAGAAATTGCATGACCAAAGAGGCGGCTCTGCTCAACTAGGACTACGTGCAGGGGGTGTAGTCAAGTTGCCATAATGATGACCTTGCAACTTTAACTACTGTAAACTTTTTTATGGAAATGTATTGCATATAGTTAGGAGAGCAAAATTAGCTTTGTTGCACCTTGTGCAACCTTGAGCATTTGTCAGAATTCAAGATGGCGGTCTCGGCCATCTTGCATTTCGACAAATTGTCAACCTTTGATCTCGATGACATAGAGGGTCGTGTAATACCTCTTTATAAGGGTTTTTCAGGATGGGGAGTCCATTTCTGGAGTTTTTTGGATACGGTGTCAAAGTGAAGGTCAAATCAGAGGTCAAAAGTCAAATTTACTTGTACAACCTTTAGCATTTCTCAGAATTCAAGATGCATGTATATAATAAGGAAATAAAACATATGTGAATTTGAATTTATTTGTCAGCTTTTGATATGCATATATATATATATATATATATATATATATATATATATATATATATATATATATATATATAAAGGAAATAAGAGTATATTTATTCATCATCGACACTTGGCTCTCCTTCAGCGTCTTCGATATCCAACTGCTTGCTGATGAAAGGACTACAGCAGATGTCTCCTCCCTCGCATTTGCAGTAGTCCGTGCATGAAAGGCCTACGCTGTTGCAGCTACAGCTAACTACAGGGAGCAACTGGCAATGTTGAGACGGCCGTTGTGATAGCGGAGCTTTCGATGCTCCAACAAACGTTGGCAATGTTTCGAGCTTCTTCAAGTGGATCACTTGGTCCGCGGCCTTCCACAGTAGCATCGGAAGATGAGCTCGTAGCACATGCAGCTGCAGGTTGGCATCAGTCGGTGAAGTTTCTTCAGTGGCGGAGGTTTCTTATGGCAACGGTAGGAATGAACACGTGCGTCATTCATTTTTATACATCCTTCTGTCCGTAGAGGGGTGAGAAGAATGTGTATGCTGTCTCCTGGGCTGTGCGTGGGTCGCGCCAGGCTGACCGAGCACTTGATCGAGACCTGGTATCTCTCGGAGCTTGAGCGCTGACTTTTTTCCTTTTCCAAAGGGGTACGACACTGTATCGCAGCCTGACAGTGCGTGGATACCAAGAAGCTGAATGCACTTTATCGGGCCTAACCGCAGAACATTTTCACTGATGTCCAAGACATCGCCATTCCACTTTTCCATTTGAATCTTGGCGACAACTCGCATCCTTGATGTCCAATGCACCAAGAGAACGAAGACGTCGGTATCATCACTGAGAATTCGGATGGTCTGGGCGCCTTCTGCCACCGCTTTCAGCATGTAGCTGCAGAGAGTGATGTCTGCCTAATCATGAGTAACGACACAGTCCAGCATGTTGACGAGTTGGATGTTGCTTGGAATAGGATAGCTGCATAGAATGTTGTTAAGCAGATTCTTGTTCTTGGAATTGTGAAGAATAACTTCTCGGCATGGAAGGAGGATGTTTGGGGTTAGAGGTACTTCCTTGGCTCTTCCTCTTCTCGTCCGCTCGTGGTTCTTTGTGCTGGGAGCATCTTGTTTCATATCTGTCGAACAGAATGATTATCTTGGAGAGAGGAGGGTAGTGGGCCAGTCGAGTGCCGAAGCTTGCAGCCAGGTCTCCTGTAGTCCCGGAGACTGGCCAAACGACATGGTACAAAAGCTGGCCGGCATCAACCAGCACCACGTCTAGGGCACATGGAGTCGTAACAGAGACACTGAGAGACTTGACGAGCACGGCCTTGTCACCCTTCCTCGAACAGCCGAACTCATCGATCAGGGCTGGATGGACTGGACTCAGTTCACACTAGAAGACATCGGCTATATCAATGCTGCGCTGCTGCCCCACCACTAACAGCCGCCTGAACAGCGTCTCGATGTCGTAGATGGCATTCCCCTTGACAGTGACTGCCTTATTAAGCAACTCCATTGTTTTGACTTTCTTCTTTATTGTCTTGTGGAATTCACTGCTTAGCGAAGCGGTGAACTGCCTGCTCTGCTCACTCCCGATGGTCAATACATTCTGAACATTGACCGTGTCTGGCACCACTTGGCCATTGCAGATGTTTTGACACCTGGTTGCTGGTTATTCATGGGGTGACTGTACTTCTCCAGCTCCATCGCGATCTTCTTCCGATCGGCCTCGCCCAGTCTCCTTCTTCCCTGTCTTTCCTCTCTGTGCATATTATTCTCCTCCTTATCTACTTCACCGAGTGACTTCTGCTCCTCCCCAGCTTCATTGTACATATGTTCCATGGCGATGTCAAGGTGGGCGCACACACTGAAACTATTCACCCACCAGCCACTTGCTCAGGGCTCGTTGAAATGCCCTTCATACCTCCAGAACCCTTCCTTCGCTTGATATATGTCTGCTCTCCGAACTGATCTGCTGGCACTGCGGTCCTCCTTGGCTCGCTGGGGAAGGTGCGCACACACGAGCGTGGTAATGTGCATATATGACTATGTACTAAACTCTATACCTCTAAACTCTATAATACTATATCATTGTTGTACAAAGCTACATAATTTACATTGTAGTTCGTTGTATTGTTATTATGTTGTCTTAGCCATCCATAACATATTATTTTGTTATTATTTTTGCTAAGACATTATGGCTCAGACAATTGTTTTTTTTTACAAATTGACCTCTGGAATGCGTAACTCGCTAGAAGTATGTTTCAGCGACATACCATGTTGGTATGTAATCAATTCCACATAACTTGTATATTATATATGTTATGCTAATAAAAATGTACATGACATTTAGCACGTTATGGCTGAGACAGGTAGAAAATCTACGCGGCGAATTTCAGTCAAATAAGCAATATTTTGAGAAGCGATATCACAAACCTTGCCGTTAAACATGAGGTTTTTACAAAAGAGAGTAAAATAGGTTACTGCTGCAACAGTTATGGTTTGTACAAGTTTCAACGATTTCGAGCATTGGCACTATTCTTGAAACGTTACGGCTAAGACACAATATCCATGGGACAAACTGTCAAACTTAATATTTTTTTTTAATATTGACATTTCCTAAAACATATCCTGTAAAATATGATTGTTAAATAAATGCAATTAGTCTACATTAGCATCAGAAGTAAGCTGCTGTTAAGTAAACACGTAATATTAATGGTTAAAGTACAAATATATTAGATGGTTATGTTCAAGACATTCCAGTATGTCAAATTGAAAAAAAAACCTGTCAAATGACTGATAAACTTTTATTGTAGTGACTTATCATATTGAGGGGGACTATAGCAAACATACAACCGCATTCGTTTTTTTTGTTTTAAGCGGTTCTTGAAAATGAAAAGCTTGGGACAAGAATATACAACTTACTGTAGAATGGGTCACACATAATCGGTCTATAGATGTGATTTGTTCCTGGGTTTACGTCAAATTTGACCACTGATTTGACATTGACTGTAACCCAGTACCCAAAAATTGTGTCCATCATGGAAAATGGAAAACCCTTACAAAGAGGTATTACACGACCCTGTATGTCATCGAGATCAAAAGTCGAACATTGGCCGAAATTTAAGATGGCCGAGACCGCCACCTTGAATTCTGAGAAATGTTCAAGGTTGCACAAGGTGCAACCAAGCTAAAGGTTACAGTAATTAACATTGCAGGGTCTCCTACAGGAAGTATATGCTAATAATCTCTAGGTCAAAAGAGCCGCCGAAAGAGTAAGTAGACTAAATATAGCAACCTACAAAGTCAAAACTCTACTAAGAGATGAACAAATACAAGAACTCGAAGAAGAACTTGGGGAAACCAGGTTGGTATGGTATGTAACCGGGACCTCCCAAATGAGAAGACGAGAGGAATATTTCAATATCAAAGCGGCCAACTACTATACCATTCTAAGGCAAATAACGGCCAAGCAGGGGTAGGCTTTGTCATAAATAGGACACGAAAGGACCACATAGTGAGGGTAAACAGCATCAACACCAGAGTAGCATAACTTGTTGCGCTACGAACTAAATATAGTGCAAGTATATGCACCAACAACATCATACTCAGAAGAAGACACAAATGACTTCTAAAACGACGTCGATGAACATTCAGGAAACCCAAACCATTACACGAAAGTTATGGGAGACTTCAGTACTCAAACAGAGAAAAGGACAAACCCTATGGAAACGGCAACGGACACATTTGGACTCGAATTGAGAAAAGAAACACACCTTGGTAGAATGGGCAACGCTAAGAACCTGCAAAATCATGAATATCACGTTTCAAAAGAAAGCAGGGAGTAGGTGTACGTGGACACGCCTAAATCGTGTAAAGAAGACCGAAATTGACTATTTCCTCACAAACAGGCTCGACATCGGCACATACGTAACAATCACCAACCAAGTCCACATTGGAAATAACCACAGACTGGATATCAGCAACATCATATTGGATGCAGAGGTGGAAAGAAAACAATTGATGACCAAGAGGCCACCAAGAATATAATTTAGAAACCGATTCGAGACACTACAATAATTAGATGACATCGACACCATCGAAACGATTAACAAGCCACACAAATCGAGGATATCATCACCAAAACGAACGCGATGACGATACGACGATAACGACGATAAATGGCAGACAATAAGTAACGAATGGAGTACGTAGAAATATGCAAGATCATCAAAACGAAAGCAGGAGAGGACACCGGGAATACAACCAAGAAATCATGCGAGAAATGAGCATAACATCAAAGAGCCTGAAGAAAGTCTGAAGAACGCAACAACTAAACCAAAAAGACTGATCACACTCCTGGATAAGCAGGGTAGATAAATTCATGATCAAGATCAGAAGGAATTATACATCGAGGTATGCGACAGAAAACATAATACCATAATCCACACTGACCCATAAGAGGTACCAGATATAACATCATGGGAGGTGGAAGCAGCACTACGAGATATGAAGAATGGGACAGCAACAGGCAATGACCATAATAAACATCGATACATTGAAAGCAGGAGAAGATACCATCTCGAATATACTTACTAAGCCGTACAGTAAATGCATATCAGAAAGAAGAATATCCACAGCGTGGAAGAACGCTAGAGTGATGGTAATCTTCAAGAATGTAAATAAAAAACATGAAGAATTACAGACCGATATGCCTAGTATCAAAGTACACTCTAAAGCAGTAACGACAAGGCTAGAGATGAAACCAGCCAAGAGAGCACGCTGGATTCAGAAGCAGGTTCTAAAAGACAGACCACGACCACGTCGTAAACCAACTGAAGGCGAAGTCGATTACGTGAAAGCCTTAGACTCAGTGCAAACGCAAGCTTCGTACATTAGGTGCAGCATGGCTGCATGTTTCGAGATGTTGTTATATTTAACAAGATTAAAGCGCTATGAACAATCCTGAAGATTGGATGGTGTACTACGTCAGAACCTACCATTTATGGGTTCGCTTCCTAATAGTTTGATTAGAAAGGTGAACATGAGTAGCACGGCAGAAGATAATTTGCAGGGATCGTTCTGTACATATCCATGAATCGGAATCCATGAAGAAAACATCACGACGCCAAACGATCGGAAACATAACTGATGAGAGAAACACAAAATCAATAGGGATGTCGACAATAAATCAAGTACATTATTGATAATATGTGGCTACATACACACGCGTGCACACGCTCACACGCACATCTACGCATTCACCCACGCCCGGAAAGACATACACACACTCATTGCTTCCCGAAGAAATCGTGGTCTTCTGCCGAGGTGTGCAAAGCAATTTTCACGTGACCACCACTGGTATTCAAATATCCGCCATTTTTTAAGATGGCGTCCATACATGCCACTTACTCATATTTTAAGAACTGCGTATTCCAGAGCCATAACAATAATGTCACAATGTGTATAGTTTTTAGGCATGATCATTTACATAGAATTGTTTTTGACTTTTATTGACTATCAAAAACACGCCATTTTGTAATAACCACCCTTTTTAAAGATTGTGCCCGACAATTTTGTATTGTATCTATGGCTTAAGAAATATAGAGCTCAAAGACACACAGTTGATGTCAAAATACCTTGATATTTTTAGGCAATGATGTGCTAACGCCATTTTAAGCCGTACCGTATTATTTCAATATCTTAAGATAGCTATGTTATCACTGTGTCTTAAGATCTACGTATCGTCGAACCTTGAAGCCGATGTGAAAATATAGATGTTTAGATAGACCCATTTTAAAGATGACATTTACATATTCTGTAAAACAAAGAGAGCCAATTCAAACACTGATTTCAAAATGATGCCAAAGCCATACGTCCATATGAAAAAACTCCCATTACGTTCGTCAAACCCCTCACAACCTCGATATCAACCGCACTTGTACAACATTGTGAAGCGCATGGATACATATATTGATTCCAATATGTAGACCAGGGCACGTGTGGCAACTATAATATGTTTACCTTAATAAGATTGTCTGGGGTAAACTTACATAACAGTCAACAACTACCTGTTTGCCCCTTCAAACATTGTGTATGCACAAACATACGTATGTATTTTGTACAATGTATTTAGTGCCTTGAATAAAGGAATTACTACTACTATCAAGCGGATGGTGACTGTTGACACTGTTTTCTGCAAACATTCCCCAGTCAATTCAATTGAATTAAATTCACTTTAATGTCATTATTAAGGATATTCATCTTACAACGCATGGTCGCCTCTAAAATATGTAAAGTAAAGAGTGTTACAAAATACAGATGAAATGCAAAATATAACCACAGAAAAAGCAAACCCATTGGCATCAACATCACTTTTTAACATTATAATTGTTACATGTACACAACTCCTGCATTAGCGAGCCGTTTTGCATTTTATGCAACTATATCTCATTTGAGACGGATGAATATGAAAATATGTAAAGAACGGGTGATCACACTCAGCAGCGACAGCACGAACTTTCTTCAAGATTGCTTGGTCGATCATTTGGGACAGCATTGGTGTGGGTAAACCAATGATCTTGGCAGCAACGTTTGAGATTTGTAGAAGACTGGTACGGTTACTCACGGAAAGAGCAGGATAATAATTTCCACACTTTAATCACACATATGCACTCGCGGATCATTTGATAAGCACTAAAACGACAAAGTACAACGGAAATCTTGCTGCCATGGAGTGTGTCTGCAAAAGTGATCGAACAGAAATATTGTTACGAAACTGTGATGCTAAAAGCAACATCACTACTCTTTCCGAGGATGCTGGAGATAACACGTTCTTCAAGAGAAGTTTGACTTGAAATCACTGCTTGACACTCGCGAGTTTGCATACATACACTGACGTTGATGGAACAAGACGAATCGAGTCATCTAACAACTCACAAAAGAACAATTGATGGACAATTGTCTGCAGGACAAAAGTGGCATAACCCAATAAGCTACTACTCACCCAACGAGATGATGCACCGTAGTCGATAAAACGAATGACAACCTTGCAGGGTGGAGGAAATGATCAATCATTATTGAATGTTATCATTGACAAGTACACGAACGTATCCTCACTGAAGAAAGCAGCACAGTGCAGAGGAATTCCAAGGGAATACGATCTAACGTAATAGACGATTCAACGTGCATCAGCAATCTGCACCTGGCTCAAAATTTTATCGGCCGAACAACTATATAGAACTCAGTGACCATGACTGCGTCGGCCCTTTGTCTACACGTGGGAGTATACGCGAATAAGTAGACAGACAGACGATTCAACATACTGTGGAAATTCCAGAAACAGATTCGTAGTCTACCTATTCTCCCGCAAGCTCTTCCCTGGAAGCCACATGTGTCGGTCTATTTGGAGGAAACCACATGCGATCTGAGAACTGAGTCAAATTGTTTGTACGCAAACTGCGACACATTGTATAAGCTCATGTTTGAAATAGGTATATAACTGTTTAGTTGTTCTTTAGGCAGAACTGTCTCTTAAAGAACTTGGTTTACATGTGCGCATTAAACATGTCCAGGAAATAAACCGGAGCACAGCGATGCAATTATGACGTATATTATTGGTCCAGTTAATACGTCAAGGCACACTTTCAAGAGTATGGTCGGGATTGAGTCGAAAACAGAGCATTTATTCGAGGACGACATGATTATTTTCTCTCTTCAGCAATTATGGCTGATTCAAATGATACGAGTTAAGAATCTATTCATGGAGCATCAGCATGTTTGGAGTATGGCTGTGAAAGCGATATCGATAAGGTTAGTGTTGTCTTTAAAATGACAACAAACGAGTTGTACAGTGACTTTATTCATGCGTGAGTTGGCAAAGAAGGAGCATGTATGATTTGAGTTATGCATTATGTTTGGTGTATTAGAGTTATTTGAGACCACACGTTTGTTATAATACGACTTTGCTAGTTGATGATATTATCGTGAGTAGCGTGACCTGTCTAATGACGAACGAGATTTATGCCAAAAACGTTCCAGGTAGCGACGGCGCCGTTTAGCTTTGGTTCTTTCCTGGGTCATCCAATGAGCTGGCGTCTTTTGTGCGACACAATTATATTTGTAAACTAATGTCTTAAGTATTTGAAGGTACTATTCCTATAAGTCTGACACATGTTTGTTAGGACATGTGACAAGGTCGATGTAGGAGTATCAGTCATTAATGCTGCCATGTTGATGACGTTTTCAGGAATTATATTATGTTTATTCTCGTGATTTAGTACAAGCTAAAGTTCCTGACATATTCTCTTAAAACAAGTATTCTATTAACGTGCCCTATCATAAAATGTATTTGCTTCTCATATAAATACCCACTTATTATGTTAGGCTGATATTATACTTAAGTCAGGTCGTTTCCCGAATCTGAGACTTGGGGCCTGTAATACATTGAAGCAACAGCAAACATAATATTCACTTGATTGTCTGGTTCATTTCAGTACACGACAGGCACAATATATTACATTATTGTTGTGTTATTACATTACTATATTTCACTCACTAACGTTTCAGCCACGACGCCGGCTACTTGACTCGGACCCTCGCTATTGCACAGTTGTGGCATTTATAGGGCGTGGACTATTGTTTTGATGTAATGCGGTCTTACCGTGCATGTGTATTGTGTAGCGTATATCCGGACTATTTTTATGTGTGCTCCGCACTACATTCCCCCATTATAACAAATGGGATGTATTACTATGAACATAGATGCCATGATCAACGAATCGTGAATTATGGAAAATTACAATAGAATATATATATATATATATATATATATATATATATATATATATATTCTATTTAATTTTATATTCACGATATAATACTTGATCCGTTAATCAAACCCACCATACAGAGGCTTCACAAAAGTAAGTGTTTTATATTGAGGAAATTTCGTTTTTATTTAAATTAACCATTTATGTAAACCCAACCACCGCCTGGGTATATACATATTTATAAAGAATTTCATTATTATTATTCCTCCAATTCATAAAAAGAACGGAAAGATAATCATCATGCACCAAATAATGTTGTATCTACCAAACAGGTATAATACAAAATGTATTCCACATGTCAGTTAGCAGATCTCTATTTATATTTTTTTCGAATTAAATTACACCCTGACACTGCAAAATAGTTATAGCATTTCAACATTACTTATTAACAAGGTTACAATTAATTCTACCCCACCACCACTATTGCTAAAGTTGCACTCCATAGCAAAATTAATTGTTTACTATTCCACTCCCAATACCGAATTATATACACAACTTATATACACACATAAATATATGCATCCTAAATCCCGAACACCGACAGGTGTCTCAGGCTACCTAATTCAGTGTTGTTCAAAGCGATGTCACTACAGGGTTTACAAGAAACGTGCATGCGCGTGTGTGTGTCTCACTTTCAAACTCGCTGCCGGGGGAGATAAGGACACCTCATGTTGTAATATGCATAGACGTCGTTATGACCAGGTTCCCAGTGTACGGCTCAAATGTCGTCTGAATTCGAGACGATTCCTCTGTTGCCTATGTTGACTAAGCGTTGTTTTGTTGCGCCATCTCCGTGTCGCAGCTTGTCTGTGCTCCGTATGTCTGGATACATGATGATAAATTATCCAGGCGAGAGAGAACACTGGACATCAACCTTCTTGTGACTGTCACTGACGATCGTCACAGTTGGTTTATCTAGTGACACTGACACTGTGTCAACAGCACTTTATTCTGGAACCAAAGCATTACGTGACACGTCCGTGACACTATGTTCTGATGAAGCAGTTGTCACAACACTTGTCTGAATGTCTGTGTCACCGACACTCTTTACATCATTTGGTTGTGCCGCGTGTATCTCTGGGAAGCTAGTGATTAAGTTGACAAACGTTGCCTTGTATTCATCCTTTGTTTCCTTCTCTTCAGTGCTGGGTACAAACTGATCGGTCTTCCTACTCATCGGTGTTATCTCCTCGGTCTTTTCTTGCATGGTTTTGCCTCTGCCTGTCGTCACTTGTGGTTCCAGTGATACGGTTTTCTCGTTAGCAGTTTTCAGGTGTAGACTAAGCCAACCTTTCCGAAGATGTCCCTGTACAGAGCCAAGCTCTTGGAGTGGTTGGTCAAATGCATCTTGTAACACCTGCTTCCTCATCTCTTTGGCCAGCGGCTTCTCTTTGTCATCGTCATCGAATGCTATCAACACACATGTAGTCCTCAGCGCCTGAGTTTTCGACGTATAAAACTCCAACTTCACTGGTTCTGTTTCCTGCGGGTTTATTTAATCAACGTGGACACTAGTTTGTTCTTGTGGCGGTTGAATATCGTTGTCAGCGTCTTCCGTCTCGACACTCTCAATGTCCAAGGCATTGTCAATGTCGTCAGTAAAACTACTGTCGGTTGTCGTCACTGGTGTCTTGACAGTGCTTGGTGATGCAACAGAGGTAGTGCTGATGTTAGTCGTTTGTGGCAGTAAAATATTGTCTAACCTAGTTAGTAGGTTACATACACCGACTCTTTTCATCGGCGGCACACTGCTGGGACTTGCGTTATCAGGTGCTGTGTTGCGTTTTCGTGGCTCGTGACTCCGATGACGGTCACGAACATTGTTGTCGGCACGTCGCGACTGATACCGTGACTTACCATCATCATAACTGTTTGTGTATGACAGCGATAGTCGACGACGACCTCTACCTCGAAGGCGATCTATGTCGACACTTGGTGAGTGACATCTGCGATGTCACGGTTCATAACATGGCTTCCACCCGTCTAGAGATGATCGTCGGTCGCGATATTTATCAGTGTCGCGGTCATCATGATGCGAGTCACTGCCACAAGTGTCACGTCTTCGCTCCTGACTATGGCGATTGTGTCGGTACCTGATTCGAATGTGTTGACCGTGATGACTAGTCTCGCTTGATTTGTGACGATGGCGTCTTCGCTGGTCAGACTCAGCACTGTGTTCTACCTATTCTGACGTAACACTTCGTTCATCCACCAATGAGCTGTCGCGGCTGCCATGGTCGGCAACATTCGACTTCTCGCTACGTGTCTTGGTGCCGTGTTCATTTGGATCATCACCGACTGTGTCAGGCTTTGAAAATAACATAGTGTTGTCTTATGTTGACGATTGACGGTGTAGTCCTACCACTGGTTTACTTTTAACGCCGACAGGAGTGTACCTGTAAACCAGTGTGTCGCTAGTTGTATCCTTTGTGCGGGTTCCGTCTCCCAGCAAACGCGAGTGACCGGGACTATATTTATCATCCTGGCGATTTGCATCCTGAAGGTGTTTGCCATGAATGCTTGATTTTGAAGGGTTCCTATATGCCATATTTTCACTTTCAAACAATTCCCATCCCTCTTCACCATCTGTATTTGGTGACCCGTGTAGAGTATCACTGTGTTACCTTTCTTCAAAATCTCTCCTGATCGTTTCTTCCATGGTCTCTCGCCTTTTGTCTTGCACCTCTCTCAGTTTGTCTTCTATTTCTCTCAGTTTGTCTTCCATCTCTTTCAGTTTGTGTAACATGTCTCTCGTTTTGTATTCCCTCAACTTCATGAATTCACGGAAATCAACCACGACCCGAACAATCGATCATATTCCCAAATAGTCTCGCTTAACCGACTGTCGGTCGGCTGCGGAACTACGCCGAGAAGACAGTCTGGTTACTCATTTATTTATATGTTTATAAACATCTGCAAATTTGTATTTCTATTTATTTTGTGTTAATATAAGTTTAAGTTTGAATGGTTTTTATAACACAGCATTATTTGATAAAACGTTATCCTTATTTAATGTGTATGTTATTCGTGTGAAGCTAAACAATGCTGCCACCTCACGGATACTGGTTAATCCTACCGTAATTATTATTTTATAAACAACTGTAAATTTGAATTTGTACTGATTTTTGTGTTAATATAAGTTCAATGTTGAATATTATTCATAGCATATCAGTACCTTGTAAAAGTATATCGTTATTTTAATTGTTATTTCATAGTTGGCCTGAGAGCCAATCAGTGTCTCTACCCTAATATGGGGTAAAGCCTAACAAAAGCGGAGCCTTTCTTTCACCAGGCAGAGTTGAGGGACTGAAAAGTACTGCAACCTCACGGAGCCTGGGTAACCGAGGCTAATTCCTGATTGTTTTAATCTATTTCCTGAATTTGGGCTTTCGTCTATGCCAATGGCTCCCGAAACAGCTGTGCCTCATTGTTGCACATCATTATTTTGTAATATAGTTACACAAATGGGTACCTGGGCGTGTTTATGTAATTACAAATAATGTAAACAAAGCAATGACTGCTGTTTATATGAGTTGTCTTATTTTAATATAACAACTCAAAATCAAACTGAACGATGTAACTGAGCAATTTCGGAAATTTAATATTACTGAACAATTACTAACAGTTTTGGGTGGGAATATATTAACGTATCCAGGTATTTACGATCACAAAATAATAGTATCACGCAACAAATACAATTGCATACGTCTTTGATACTACGCGGCAATTGGTGAGTTCGATGTGACGAAAACGTCTTATTGTTCAAAATAACTCAACCTAAAATTAATTGTGGCTAGAATTATAATTGAATGTAAAAACTACAAACTTAGAAAAGAGCAGAAACAAAACCTAGACAATTATTCAGCTATATGCCAAGCTATGTTCCATACAAACACCCCGAAGAGTTGAAAGGGTTAAGCGATGTTCATTCAGCTGGCAGTCGCGTAGCAACAGACGGCGTCGCGCAATGTTCGTTGAATCCGGCAAGGAACCACGCCCCGAAATGGTTATGGCGGTCTATGGACGCAAATTGTAAACGCAAGAATTGTCTATTAATTTCAGCGGTCAATTTGTGCACTAGGTTAACTAAATGAACATTAATTTACAAGTTTAATTATTGTAATCCAAAGGACAGAATCGGCATGTTCCTATCCTGTAGTCTTTGAAATTTGCGCGTAAACAATTACCGCTTGTAAACCGTCGCATATAACAACAATACATACACGAACATTTCATACAGGTTCGTAATTCACGTAAAACAGAATATACCCTGCTAGCAACGCCAATATTGTGCGCGGCACATACTTGCGCAGACACAATGACGCCTGCGAAGATCGCAGGCTATTCCGACGGCCGGGTCGCGACTCGTCGTAGAGGTGGTGGCGTAACGACGGCTGCTTGACGGCTATTGTTCAGTTGTGGCACTTATAGGGTGAGGACAA
Organism: Ridgeia piscesae; assembly: GCA_025642075.2. Lineage (NCBI taxonomy): Eukaryota > Metazoa > Annelida > Polychaeta > Sabellida > Siboglinidae > Ridgeia > Ridgeia piscesae. The sequence goes on along the minus strand of JAODUO010002036.1, from coordinate 4,597 downwards.
TTGTTTGGGTTTAATGCGGTCTTACCATACATGTGTCTTGTGTAGCGGATATCCGGACTATTTTCATGTGCGCTCCGCACTACATAAGCAGCACACTGACTACTACAGTTCCCTCCTTTGCAATACTGCAAACAAGGATATAGCAAAACATCAACGTGTCCAAGATTGTTTTGCAAGGGTAGTTACGTGCTCTCCTCGTTTTTCTCGCTCGGTGCCGCTTCTCAAATAATTGAATTGGTCCCTGGGCACTGCGCATTGTTTGCCTAAAAAGCCATCTCATAAACACAAGCAGCCCATCTGAATTCTCTTCAGCAATACATTCCAGACAGCTACGATCAATTAGTAGTAATCCTCTTTATATTCCTCGGGTGAAAATGAAAGCTAGAACCCGAGTTTTCTCTGTCGCCGTAGTTACTCTGGAATTCGCTACCTGCCAATGTTAAATTAACTATAATAATAGCTTCAATCCGTCCGCGTCTTAAATACATATCTTTAAAGCGATATATCCTCCTTAGATTCCTAGCACAGTTATTCACAAACACACACACAAACACACACACAAACACACACACCACACACACACACACACACACACACACACACACACACACACACACACACACACACACACACACATGCACATATTCACACACACATACACACACACACACACACACACACACACACACACACACACACACACACACACACACACACACACACACACACACACACACACACACACACACACACACACACAACACACACACACAAAACACACACACACACACACACACTCACACACACACACACTCACAACACACACACACACACACACACACACACACACACACACACACACACACACACACACACACACACACACACACACCCCACACACACACACACACACAAACACACACACACACACACACACACACACACACACACACACACACACACACACACACACACACACACACACACACACACACACACACACACACACACACACACACACACACACACACACACACACACATGACCGCCGGTGTGCGTGGATATACTATTTTAATACGTACGTATGTGAGCATTATTTTGACAGTTATATTTCGTTGTCAAAGTCAGCAAAATAAGGAACATGTGCAAAGGTCCCTACACGGCAGATTAGCTTATCACTTGTCTCTTCTGACAAGAGAACACGTGCATGCAAAGACCATGCACGGCAGACCAGCGAATTTCTTGTCAGTTTTAGCCATATGGAAATGACCGTGCACGACAGACCTACTTAATTTAGAGCATGTGCAGCACACTGCGCGAGTCTTTCCGCGTGGTTTCATCGACAACACAAAAACTCCCGGCACGCCATATTAGCTTCAGGGAATACTCACCGACGTGGTCACTATCTCCCATCTGCGAACAAATTCCTTTGGAGATGGCACATCGGGTCTAGCCATACAATTCGAGGACATAGGATATGCTTGCCTGGTAGATGCTCCGCCTCACGTGTTGTAGGAATGAATCTTCGGTTGGTGGCACACGATCGAAGCTGCTATTTTTCTTGGTTATAACGTATTACCTAACCTCGTTAGCAGACGTTGCTGCACTTGACTTGTCATACATTGTGAACACGAATCCTGAACTAGCCCTAACTTGGCAAACAGCGACGTCGATACTATGTCAAAGGATTTGCTGAAGTCAAAGAGTAGTATGCAGATGTCCACATGTGCATTAATTCGTTAAGTGCGTGCACAGTGGACGTTCTCTTTACTGATCTTTGTTGATGGGATCAAATTGATCGCCGGCGATGGCCGTTATCCAGGTGCATACGAATTGCTCCAAACACTTGGACAATATCGGCGTGAAGGATATTGGCCGTATTGTTTTTTGAATGCTACTTTGGTTAGGAGTTTTGCGTTGGCGTATTTCCAGATGTGTGGGACCGTTCCTTCCCTGAGGCTGGTATTGAAGATCGCGCACATGGGAGATGCAAGTATGGTAGCATAGTCACGTTGAATCCAGTTTGGTATTTCGTCCGGGCCGAAAGCTTTGCTTGCTTTAATTCGGGAGGGAGTTGGCTACTTCTGTGACGCTGATAATGTAGGTATCTGGGAAGGACGTTTCTGCTCTTAGAGGGAGTAAGCTATCGACAGTGGGGTAAAATCATTCGTAACGGATTGCAAGAAAGCGCACACGTTTTCGGCGAGATTTCCCCGCGAGGCGAGTTAACAGTCCATGTAGTTTGTCGCAGTTTACTTTAACACCAGCGATACATTTGATGTTATTCCACCATTGTTTTGGGTGATATTTCTCAAGAGCCTGTATTTTACATTCACCTTTACGTGTATCTTGTTATTCGTATTCTTACACCGTCCGCGCTTCTCTCTGTTTCAAGATGTTGTCAACACATTTGTCCCACACACTGTCCAACCTCGATGCTGGTTCCAGTTCCCTCTTCATAAATGGTATGATTACTAGTTAGGCGTATATGCACCCAATTTCCTTTGTTCTACCTGAAATAAATGTATCTGTATTTGTGTTCGTATGCTTACTCTTATTCGTATTCATATGTATGACCTGACCTATTCAACATCGCACACATCAGAGCGACGACAAAGACTACTCGGATACTGATGAGAGAGCTACTATTAGCAGATGACAATGCACTGGTTGCCCACTCTGATGAAGAAAGGCAGAAAATAGTGGATGCTTTCTATGATGCGTCAAAGAAGTTCGGCCTGAAGATTAACATCAAGAAGACCGAGGTGCTCTACCAACCCAAATCTACAAGAACCCGATAGGAGGATATCATGGTTGATGGAAACAAGCTGAAAAAATTTCTGGAATTCACCTACATCGGAAGCACTATATCAAGTAACGGATGCATTAACGTTGAAATAGAGTGAAGGATGGCCAATGCTAGGGCATCTTTCGGCCGACTACACCAGAGACTCTGGAACAAACATCATGTGTCCATGTGGGTTAAAGGCAAGATATACCGTGAAATCGTGCTGTCCACCCTTCTATGCGGAGCCGAGGCATATCCAGGATACAGACGTCAGGTGAAAAAGCTACATGCCTTCATGATGCGACATCTGCGTTCGATCATGAGGCTAACCTGGATGGACAAAGTGACAAACAAGGACATATTCGAACGGGCAGGGCTACCATCGATGGACGATCTTCTGATCAGAAGGAATCTCCGTTGGACTAGACACGTCACGGGATGTCACCAGACAGGCTACCAAAGCATGTTCTCTACTCTCAACTGTCTTCTGGTCACAGAAAGAAAGGGCGCCCTCGTCTCCGGTTCAAATATACCACCAAGAGAAACCTGAAGCGGAGAGACATAAAGACCGGACATCACTCTCACAGCAGAGAGATAAATGGAGAACTATAGTAAGTGATGGGAAAGGTCTTTGTGGCATAAATGATATATTTATATACATATATATATATATATATATATATATATATATATATATATATATATATATATATATATATATATATATATATATATATATAATATATATATATATAAACCCTGTAATATGTATTATGTTTATATTATATATATTATATATATATATATATATATATATATATATATATATATATATATATATATATATTAAAAATATATATAAAATATATATATATATATATATATATATATATAAACATACATACATATTTACCTTGGCGTTTCTCTTAATATATATGATAACGTTGCAGATACGATGTAGTTTGGGATTGGTGTAGTTGCAGCAGAGAAAATTGCATAGCACATGAAAGAGTAATCATCAAAATTCAAAACTAAAAACTCACTTTCCATCACACGTGTTGATTGCTTGTTCATTTTCTCAAATTGATCGTTAGCTTCCTGCAGTGCCATATTTTCTCTCCGTACCAGTTCTGAAGACAAAAACATTCTTATTAAATGATTTTCATTAAATTGGATGTTACGTTATACGCATGTTGACATCCATTAATATTATAATATGTTAACATCAATAATGACTTGGCTTGGTGACTAATAGTGACGTTTGTATGGTTGTTTTGACTGGCAAAACAGCCTACATTTGACTGGCAAAACAGCCTACATATAATTATTCTTACCGTGCTTTTTCTCTTCCACAAGACGCTCTGCAAAACAATGCATCAGGTTCAGACTCAAATGTCTGGTACATCAGCACATATATACATACAAATCAAATAAGAAACAGCATGCACAGGAGAGTTATGGATGGGGCTAGTTTGACATTGTTCGGCGTTGCTCTGGGTATGTAGAGATGTGTTTGTAAAAAAAACCCAGATAACCACCTTAAATAATTGTTTTCGACATTTAATAATATACTCCTGGCATAGGACGTTATGCATACGTGTTCAATATGCGCACGTGTTGTTTTTTGCAAATGAATATCAGCGCTTCTCTTTGATTTACGTGTGACACCCACTGCAATTTAATCATTGTATTTTTAAGGATTATGCAAATACATCTTAGCAAGTCGGTTAGTTTTATATGTAAGACCACAAACTACTATCCAGCGAAATGTACTTTAAATTATTCAACAAATCGTGGTATATTAGTAAT
>JAODUO010002035.1:7500-44232 GCA_025642075.2 Ridgeia piscesae | reverse complement strand
AGACAGTGATCCGGAATCTGCGGTAGCGGATGACAGCGATATCACTGATGATGACTCAAGCAGTTCTGACACTAATGAGAAACAGAGAAAATTTTGTTGTTTACAACAACAAAAAACAAATTTCCCTTTTCTGCACCTGCAAAAAACCCAGGCTAGTATATTATGCCTGCTGCCTGTTGGAAGCATCCCATTGAACATGTGCAGTGATGATATGCAGCTAACCGATACATTCTGACATTTGATTTATAGTAAACAATCATTATCTTATAATGATTATTAGTAATTGGCAAAACTGTGTAATTCATCAATATCACATCATGAAGTCAGCGCATTGGTTGATTTGTTTGTGAAATACTTTAATAAAATTATCACAGCGTTTCAAACAAATAATTTTTATGTTAAATTGTTACAGCATTTTGCAAACACATGAATTTATGATTGTGGTGTTGATAACATATACACCCGCACATATCCAATATACTGTATACAATACATTAAAACTCCAATTCAATATTCTCATGTGAATTGCACAATGTCCTTATTACACATCTATTTATTATTCAGACTATATTATAAATTGCATGGCAGCACGCATATCTAAATAACATTATTTACATAAATTAAACAAATTGTATTAACATTTTAAAATGGGAATTAAATAATTATATTAAAAGGATGCACACATCATGTAACATCCTGTAAAAAATAAAATAAGTTTGTAACAAAGATTTACGTTACGAATTCGAAGATAGAATTTATTTTGTGATCTTTCCGGTATGCGGACTGAAACTGATCGTGTAAGTCGTTTTCTTGCAAGTAGACAGTCAGCTGTTTTGCAACGACGCGCTCGATTACTTTAGAAATAAATGGCAGATTTGATATTGGCCGATAGTTTAGTAGTGACTCCGGATTTAGTCCAATCTTCTTGAGTAGTGGCGATATGTAGCTGGTCTTGTATTTTTCCGGCATGACGGACGACTGCAGTGATGTCACAACGATGTGCGAAACAATAGGAAGAAGTTCATTGATCGTGTCTTTAACCAGCCATGTAGGAGCTGGGTCAAGGTTGCATGATTTAGGTGGAGCATCCATGACAATAGTCTTGATTTCGTCTGGTGTTGGTAGGGCGAAGGAAGACAGTTTCGATGTGCAGCAGTTGTTGATATCCACGTGTTTCTCACCATTTGTTCCGTCGGAACTGAGAGACAACTCACGACATATGTTGCTGATCTTTTCAGAAAAATGGCTGGCAAACAGACCCGCCATTTCAGCTTCGGACGTGTAGGTAGGGAGCATAGTTCCTACTTTGCGATGAAGCAGGCAATTTACAATTCGATAAAGTCGTTGTTGATTCTTGCCTGTGTCACGGATTTTGCTGGAATAGTAGGCACATTTTGTTTCGGTAAGTAATGCATTGACTCTCTTGCATTGGTCAGCGTACAATTGTCTGTTCACCTCTAGTCTGGATTTTCTCCAGGATCTTTCTCTCTGCCGTTTCGTTCGTTTCTCAACCCGCAGATCATCTGTATACCAAACTGTATCTTGCCGTAGTCGGATTTGCTTTTCAAGCATAGGCGCGTGTGAATCCACTAAGCTGACAAGCAACTTATCGTACTGATCCACTAGTTCTTCCACGTTCAGCGCGTCTAGATCATTAGAGCTGAACAGTGGAATATCTCGTCGAAAAAACACTGTATCAATAGCGCGTGTTTTGCGGTATCTGATTTTCATCAAACCAGTGCGACGTTGAACAATGTTTATATTAAAATTCACTGCAAAATGGTCAGAAAGGCCCATGTCCGTAATGGTGACATTTCGCACAAGGTGTTCGTCCGTGCTGCGGGTCATGAGTACGTCTAACGTGTGACCTTTCCTGTGGGTCGGTTCGCGAACATGCAACACCATTCCTGTGGCATTCACAGAATTGATCAGTCGCCGTGCATCAGCATTTGTAGTGTTGTCGATATGAATGTTCAAATCTCCCATGATAATCAAAGGACCAGGTTTTATGGTATGCTGATCGATGAACCGGTCCCATTCATCAAAACACAGTCGTTGTTAATCCATTTTTCGCTGATGGCGGCGGACGGTAAAAGACAACGATTCTCATGGAAGACATAGGGGTTTTCAGCCGGCACTCGATGTGTTCAAACGATCGAAACGCATCGGTATCTTGTTTGTGAAAGACGATTTCGGATTTGTGGATAATAGCGACACCGCCTCCTTTGCCAGTAGGACGAGGCGTATGCTTAATGCAGTATCCATTTGGAACGATGTCTTTAATCACATTGGAGTCGCGTGAAGATTTCAACCACGTTTCGGATATCGCCATCATATCGAGTTGGTTATCAAGTATGTGGTCCGCAATGGCAAGTGTTTTGTTTCGGCACGATTGGGCGTTGACGTAACATACGCGAACGCCTTGATCGCGTGTTTTGCTGACCTGTTTACACAGCGGTAATGTTATTAAATTGTGTACATTCCGGCTTCGTTGTGGCAACGTCGGTACTCGTGCGCAGTGAATTATTGTCTCGATCTGTTTTGCGATTTTGCGACCGCCACGGTGTTTACGTCTCGTAGAGAAACGCTTGAAGATGCAGAGTTGACGAAGAAGAAGATTTACACAGCAGGTCAAGCGAGATCTGGCATCGCTGGTTGCATATCGGTCAACAGACAACAACTGTGACCTAGAATAACGCACTGTTGATGTCATTGTTGTTACAAACGCACTGTTGATGTCACTGTTGTCACAACGGCGGGCTTAAGTGCGTCATGCGTCACTGCGTACCATTGGCGATTGCACAAGTGCAGACCGTGGTCCAGTGTTAACCACAGATAGACCACAACGTTCTGCTTGACGAGTTTGCAGCCACTTATCAAACCAGGCATAGACGAATGTCGATTTAGAATCTAAAAAGTCTGGCACCAGAAGCCCTTTTCAAGTAAAATGTAAATGTCCGGAATAATTACTGTACCTTCATAAACGCACTTGTGAAATATTAAAACGAACAGTGAGTTGAAATACGTCAAAACATGTAGAAATAAGACAGCTGTCGTGGGAGCCGCTACCCAGCGCTGCACCACACACAGAGCCCTGTGTCCCACAGGGCTCTGTACTAGGGCCATTGCTGTTTACAGCATATATTACACCAGTAGGCGACATTATCAAGAAATTCGGCCTGGATTACCACCTCTACGCCGACGATACACAGTTGTATGTTTCCTTCGCTCCTGGGGGAAATAATCAACTAAACTCAATGGATCGTTTATATAGCTGCCTCCAGGAAATTGGTGAATGGTCTCGAACCAATTTACTGAAGATAAATGAGCACAAGACGGATGTCATTGTGTTTGGGAAAAAGCAAAAGTTGCCGACGCTAAAGGACTTTCGCATCACTGTTGGTGACACGACAAGAATTCCTTCATCGAGTGTTCGCAACCTTGGCGTTGTATTTGATTCCTCCCTCAGCATGACTAGTCACATCAGTACCATCTGCCGAACAGCATATATGCATCTTCATAACATTAGCCACATCAGGCGATATCTCACAATAGATGCCACTAAAGCACTCGTTCACGCTTTTGTTACATCGAGACTGGACTACGGGAACGCGCTACTAATTGGACTACCCCGTGATCAGATTAATAAACTCCAGCGAATTCAAAACATGGCAGCCAGAGTAATCACGTTTACACCACGTCGTGATCATATGACGCCTGTTCTAAAAGACCTACACTGGCTGCCAGTTAAATGCCGCATCGAGTATAAAATACTTCTCCATGTCTACCGATGTCTGAATGGGATGGCTCCCCTGTATCTGGCAAACCTGCTAAAGAGACAGAGTCCAGGACGCACGCGTTCATCTGAACAACATTTGCTCGACATTCCGCGTACGAAGCTGGCCAGTTTTGGTGACCGGTCTTTTCGTGTGATGGGACCTCGCCTATGGAACGCATTGCCCATTGTTATCAAGTGTTGCGGAACTTTGTCGGCATTCAGAAAGGCACTAAAAACCCACATTTTCAAAGCATATTACTGCTGACATTTTAAGTATTCAATGACATTTTAGAATATTTGTTTCAAATATTTCATCTTATCTTATTTTCGCACATATGTACTGACCTTTATACTTGCCATCGCTTAGAATGTGTTTTTGCATGTAAATAGAGTATTAGTTAGTTTTATTTATTTTTTTTTTACTCATCGTCGTTAATTGTATATAATTTTTAAAATTGTATATAATGAATAATTTAGTGTTTCTACATTTGTTTTTATCTGAAAGTAAATTTTACAATTGTATTTATTATTATTAATATTAGTTTTAACAAATAATAAATAGCTTTTTATTTTATTGTACAGCGCTTTGAGCATTTTTGGATATTGCGCTTTATTTTTTAATTTTTTTTTTAATTATTTATTGTGTGGCCATACAAGTATAATTGCTCTGTTTAGGTTTGAATTGCAAAATAATTTTTCGATACCTGTTGAACTACATATTACTTACCTACTACCTACTTTGGTCGAACGAACGAGTCTGCACGCAAATCGCACATAGATAACAGACCGATATTCCCAACATTGTGTCATTGACAGATGTCTTGGTCAGTCATAGGCATAGCTCATGCAGGCATCTGTCAGCACGGTCGGGCAACCCAGCTTTCTCCAGACAACATACAAATTCGATGTGCGTCGACATTGGGACGCAGTATCCACACAAACACAATGCCACATTCACATTGTTCCCAAAATCAAACATCCTCGATTCCATAAAAATTGCGATCTTTTCTCGCCGTCTCGTCGACTCTCGGCGGGGTTTAATTGACGCCTCGCACCTCGGCTCGCACGCTGGGTTAAGCAAGAATTAATGGCTTTACGTGTGTCACTTGTGCTATAGATGCTTCTCTCACTTGTGCTACAAATGCTTCCTCTGTCGGATCCATTTTCTACTGTGATTTATCCAAGACCACTAGCAAATAGCGTAGCTCCTCGCTAACGTAAAACACTTCCGACATTTGTAAACAACAGAAAAATTGTCCGGACTGACCTTCCTTTCGGTAGGCCCGCCCCTTGAAGCCTGTCAAAATCTGCTCTCGGAAGTGTCACGTTTCGAATTTTTCATTGGTTAAAAATCGTAATAATATAATTTCACCTTTTTATTACGAATGCAAATAAATATTATTTGTTGACACATAATTTTGTGTATAATAAGGTACCATATCTTTGTTTTTTGCGCAGAAATGTCTAATAACGAAGAAAACCGAAAGAAACCAAAATTTTACATGGGCTAGATAGGAGGTAATCAAACCACTCGGCTTGGAATAAAGATGGCGTTACGCAGTGTTCTATGACGACGATTTAGGCACTGAAAATATTTTTTTCCCAGTTTGTCTGATAAGTGAATATGCTTCTTTCACCATTAATGTATACTTATATAGTATACATTTAGGTATATGGAATGTTACAGCTGTGTTTCAGTTCCCCTTTAAAATACATCAATTGTATATGTATTGATGGATGTTTATTATTTTGCTTTTGTTCAGTATATATTAATAACTATTACATTTTTCTCACGTAGCGCTTATATATCTGTTAACATTGCTTTATTATAGAAACACCAGATAAGAGGTGAAGAGAAGGCCACCTGGCACAGAGACACTGAACAAGAACAATTACATTGTTAATTTGTAAATTTGTAACAAAGTTACATTGTATTAGTCAATAATGCAATGTCATAACTATTTTACACACACATACCCCACATAAAACCTAACATGTATTAAATGACACATATCTTATTCATATTTGGGATGTCATTCGACATACAGAGGATAATCAACTAGAGAAAATGATGGATAATGTTAGGCAATGCAAAATGTCCTGTTGTAATAACCACCATTAAGAACTCATGCTTGTGGGAAACAACTGTACTGGTTTTGTAATTTGTCACTTTTTCAGGTAGAAACAATCATTCAAATAGGGTGTTTGACATCCATGGTGACAGATGATGTGTTTCCACAAAAGAAGAGTTCAAACCAAAGTTAGCAGTATTATCCAGAAAAGTTAATTTGTGCATACTTGTTTTTAGATTTTTAATAATTATGTATTCCTGTCAGATGATATAAATTAAAATTTTCTAATAATATAAAATACAGTTGTGACTGATTGCATTTAGAATACTATGTTATAATGCAAATGTATTGTCAGTTGTTTGTCTAACCATTTTGTTCACTTGGATAGTTTAGGGTAATATCGATTCAGTGTTGTGTGTGGCAGATTCACACCCTGCTGGTGTTCCTTATGCAAACATTACATGTTGTGTGCACACGCATTGATTCTATTTAATAGATTTTTGTGTGTCTGTGTGTGTCTGTGTGTGTCTGTGTGTGTCTGTGTGTGTCTGTGTGTGTCTGTGTGTGTCTGTGTGTGTCTGTGTGTGTGTGTCTGTGTGTGTCTGTGTGTGTCTGTGTGTGTCTGTGTGTGTCTGTGTGTGTCTGTGTGTGTCTGTGTGTGTCTGTGTGTGTCTGTCTGTGTGTGTCTGTGTGTGTCTGTCTGTGTGTGTGTCTGTGTGTGTGTATGTGTGTGTGTCTGTGTGTGTGTCTGTGTGTCTCTGTGTGTCTGTGTGTGTCTGCGTGAGTCTGCGTGTGTCTGTGTGTGTCTGTGTGTGTCTGTGTGTGTCTGTGTGTGTCTGTGTGTGTCTGTGTGTGTCTGTGTGTGTCTGTGTGTGTCTGTGTGTGTCTGTTTGTGTCTGTTTGTGTCTGTTTGTGTCTGTTTGTGTCTGTTTGTGTCTGCGTGTGTCTGTGCGTGAATATATAGCTTCAGAAAGTAAGTGGAACATGACTATTTTTTAAGATAACATACGTTGTCATTCAGCCATACCCATGGCAAAAGTGTGCACAAATCTTTCTGCGTCATGGTGATTCCACCAGCTGTCAACTTAGACGGAAGAGACAGTAGGGTAGGAGAGGACAGTTGGGTATGAGAAGACAGTGGGTTAGGAGGAGACAGTAGGGTAGGAGAGGACAGTGGGGTATGAGATGAGAGTGGGGTAGGAGAAGATAGTGGGGTTGGAGAGGATAGTGGAGTAGGAGAGGACAGTGGGATAGGAGGGGACAGTGGGTTAGGAGAGGACAGTGGGGTAGGAGAAGACAGTGGCGTAGGAGAGGACAGTGGAGTAGGAGAGGACAGTGGAGTATGAGAAGACAGTGGAGTATGAGAAGACAGTGGGGTATGAGAAGACAGTGGGGTATGAGAAGACAGTCGGGTAGGAGAAGACAGTGGGGTAGGAGAGGACAGTGGGGTATGAGAAGACAGTGGGGTAGGAGAAGACAGTGGGGTAGGAGAGGACAGTGGGGTAGGAGAGGACAGTGGGGTAGGAGAGGACATTGGGGGTTGGAGAAGACAGTGGGGTAGGAGAAGACAGTGGAGTAGGAGAAGATAGTGGGGTAGGAGAAGACAGTGGGGTAGGAGAAGACAGTGGAGTAGGAGAAGACAGTGGGGTAGGAGAAGACAGTGGAGTAGGAGAAGACAGTGGGCTAGGAGAAGACAGTGGGGTAGGAGAAGACAGTGGGGTAGGAGAAGACAGTGGGGTAGCAGAAGACAGTGGGGTAGGAGCAGACAGTGGAGTAGGAGAAGACAGTGGGGTAGGAGCAGACAGTGGAGTAGGAGAAGACAGTGGGGTAGGAAGGTAAGGTGTGTGGTAGGGTTTCAGCTGGTCATAGGCCACCTTTGTTATTAAGCTCATGCCAGCTGTTTTTTACAGATATTATCAGGAATATTATTATTATCTCACAGTAATCCAATCCCCAATATCATCACCATCTTGCGATGACTAAGTTTACCTCCAATGATCAATGTTTGTCATTGCATTTATCTGAAAACTCCAAGTAAGTAATATGTGATGTTTGAAGAAATCCAATTAAAATGTGAATAAGTATGTTGTTAGTTAGCCAATTTATGATTCAGCAGCAATGTTGTCTCATGCATCTTGTTTCTAATTAGTGCTGTCTTGTCCCAATCTATAATGTTCACACATCTAGTTCAGTTCTTATTTTAAAAAGTAAGTAATACACGTGAAACATTTGTCAAATTTATTGAGGATAAGTTTAAATTGAGGCAAATAATTAAAATTGTTACCTGAATGGGCCATTCCATTGTGGCTCCAGTTTGCCACCTTTCCTCCCGATGTTCCTCATGTTTTGATTCAGGACGATGTCCCCAATCTGAAAGTGAAATTATGTCACTCCCTTTGTCTGTCTGTTCATGTACTGCTTAGATTGGCGCTGTTGGGCAGTTGTGACATTTGTGTGAACGTGGAAAGTCATGGTGCTTAGAACATAGTTGGATGGAAGGCTTAAATATATAAAATTGTCAGTTAGAAGTAATAATTTATACACAAGAAAGAATATAATATAGTAAGGGACACAATTCTAGGAGTTGTAACTTGATAACAATGTTATCTCTATCTGACCAGTGGTTGTGCTATATTCATAGTCAGCTTATGTTATCTGTATGGGAAAGTAAGAGACTTTGAATTCAGTTGGTGATATGGATCCACCAGTGAAAGGCAACATAAATTGGTTCATCACAATGGACAGGGTTACATTATTTTACTGTTTACATTATCTTGTAAAAACCCTGTAACACGTACAAACTTTCACTACTTTTACACACCTGTTCATGAACGCTTATCACCTGTTTCCCTACTTGCTCAACGTAGTTGTCCACATCCTCTTCCACGAATGTTGGAATGTGAATGTCTTCTTCCCTGTCAGCATCATCCATCTATACAATATATCTGAATTGTACCTACTGGGCTATATTTCTGTCAAGTACTATTTCATGAGTCGCAATGTATCATTAACACATAAAACTATCACTTGTACAAAACATTTAGTTATGTAAATATTTAACAACTAATAAAGTGTTATTTCTGTATAATTATTATACAACAACTGTTGTCTGAAATGCATGTAACATTATGGCATTATGCAATGAATGCAATGACATGCAATATGACAATAAACGAAATACCTCAACAGGCAGACGTGGATGGCGATTGAACATGAGGAAGAATGGGGTGTAGTTGGTCGACCCCTGTCTCTGTGCGCGCATGCTAAATGCGACCTCTTTCAGGTAGTCGTCCTAGTCATCCTGATGTTCACCCGTCAACTTGCTCAGTCGGGTTTTGAGTGTCTGATTGGTTCTACAATCAATCCAGATGGTCAATGGTTGACAATTCTATAAGAGTAATTCTGGGTCAGTCTGAAAAGGAATATTAGTTGTGAAAAACAATTAGACATTTTTTACATGCTTAGACAAACGTATCTGCTATTTATATTATTACAAGTTTGGTTTGTTATACGACAATAAAAATATTTTGAAGAAAAAAAACATTGTTTTATTCATAATGTGACTGTAATGCTAATAATTAATAACTGCTACCTCTCATCAAGTCCATTTGTTTGGGGATGGTACGCTGCCGTAATCATGCGGTCGATATTGATTTTTTGGCCAAATCTGCATTGATGGTGTTGACAAATTCACGACCTTGGTCAGATAACAATTTCTTCGGGGCACCATATCTGTAAAAAAGACAACAAATATGAGACATTCTGCTGAAGATATGTGGTGAGCTTGCTTTAAAATTAACACCTTTTCCAGAAATAAAATCAAGGCCTATTTTGTGACGAAGTAATAGATATGGGAAAGGAGGGGTAAGGGGGCAGCAATATGCTGGAATTTCAAATAAAATCAAAATATGTCCTCCATCTTCCCACATCATGATCTATCGCGAGATAATGAAGTGGAGTGGTGCTGATGCTTGAGATCCAGTGCTTTCCAGCCCTTCCAAATTGTTTCAGTTCCGGCATGAAATTACTGTTTTTATTGTTTAAACCAAGTCAATACATTGAACAGCTTAGGGCATCTGCCATATAGCTATCCTTTTTCTTTTGTTTTGGATTATAAACAATTATTATGAAATTAATTTTGTGTACTGCTACACACATAAGTTATTTAAATTAAGTATACATGTCTTCTTATTAACATTGCTAGGCTGCTTTATCATTTGCTGAATTGAAGCTTAATAATCAAGGAATGCAATACCTGCAAATGAAGCTGTTCAAGCTTCGCAATACCTCCTCACCCGTCTTCCGCTTCAGGGAGTATAGTTCAATGTATTTTGTGAAATAGTGTCATGACATATTTGTAGCCATTCTTGGTCTCAGGTAGTGGGCCTAAAAAGTAGCTTAAATATAAGTTTGTATAATAACATTAGGTAGATTCCATTAAAAGGGGCTTCAAAGTTAAATCAGTATTCTTGATAGGACATTTGTTGTCCCTTTCTTCTAAGGCCATCAAATCTAAACTGGCGAACCTTCAATGAAACAAGGAAATCAAGGAAAATAAATAAAATTAATAGTAGTAGAAGTTGTGATATTCTATTCACAACAATATGCCATAAAACAGGCGCACAAGAATGACATTTTACATGCACAATCATCTAATTGCCATAGATAATATAATTTGCAGCACAAGCACAAATGCTAACTTGGGACAACAAGTGTGCATGTTACGACTATTTAATTTGTCATAAACATTCAAGAGTGGAAATGTTTACAGCATAAATATCAATATTAGCTCCTGTGTACACTGGCAATAGTCAACATTACACTGAGTAGGGATTACATCTGTACTTTTCACATTATATGGCCTACCTACGAGATACATGCCAACCATATGCATGGGTGCCACAATCTTGATAGGTGTCAGCTTTGGCGCTATTGTTTAGATTTTTTCACATCGCTGACATGCATCGCATTTCGAAATCTGCAATATGTAAAATAAGATCATGTAACATAAAATATGGGATCTACAATGACAAGAATTGTTACATTTGGATAGTGTATTGTAATGGTATATACTATATAAAGCAACATTTGACTTTGAAATATACAGTATATTCTTGCAAGTAAGTGTAATGTTCACATTCACAAATGAAACATTATACATGAATAATTCATGTACCCTTTCACTTTTGTTGAACATTAATACTTTGGTGAGTGAGCTATTGAGTGAGTGAGCCAGTGGTGGTGGTGGTGGTGGTGGTGGTGGTGAGTGAGCGAGCGAGCGAGCGGCAACGGCAAGTGAATGAGCTAGTGAGTGATTGAGTGAGTGAGCTAGTGAGCGAGTGGGTGAGTGAGTGAGTGAGCTAGTGAGTGATTGAGTGAGTGAGTGAGCTAGTGAGAGAGTGAGCGAGTGAGTGAGTGAGTGAGCGAGCTAGTGAGTGATTGAGCTAGTGAGTGAGTGAGTGGTGGGTGATGAGTGAGTGAATGAGTGAGCTAGTGAGTGATTAAGTGAGTGAGTGAGTGAGTGAGTGAGTGAGTGCGTGCGTGCGTGCGTGCGCAAGCGAGCGAGTGTGAGTGAGTGAGCTGGTGGTGAGTGAGTGGTGAGTGAATATATATGAATATATATATATATATATATATATATATATATATATATATATATATATGGAGTATGTGAATACAATATATATGCATATTGCAATATTTTGATTGATTTATTGAGTGTTGAACCAGCAGGATATATACTATTCAGTAAATCAGTATTGTCTGACTCATGATCTTGTCTGCCAATAAAGATATAAGATCGATATCTGATATATATATATATATATATATATATATATATATATATATATATATATATATATATATATATATATATATATATAAATCCATCAAAGTCTAACAAAAAGTATGACCCCTTTCCAGTAGTATCGCTGGGTTATTTTGTCTACAATGGCATTGACGCCACTGTGGCCAGCATGGGGGGCAGAGTGGACCTGCCACAAGATCTTTTCTTTCTCTTTTTCATCGGTGATGATTTTTGGCGGATGTTTGTGTGTGGCTGAACGTACACTAACACTCCAGTTTCTGCAATTATTTTATATATTCATAGTTACATTGATGTTCCTAATGAACGTCATTAAGACCCTCTTGTTCTTGGGTTGCAATAGTGGTGGTAGTTTGAGCAAATTAATTACATATAGTTTGTAGGGGAAGGGCGGGTAAAGTGGGCCTGTCAGCCAAAGTGGGCCCCATCTGTCACAGCATTCCTGATATGCAATGCAGTCAAACCAACAATAGTAGTATTTACAAACCCTCCATGGGACACAATTCAACGTTGTATTTGTTTCTTTGGCACAAATGCAAAACGTTGAGTATCACATTTGTGTTTTAGGTACTTTTCTTAAATAATTGATATGCCTCACAAACACAAAATTTTCATAAATTGTCAGGGTACATAACTGAAAATGTGGTCCAGGGAGCAATAGGCCATAGTTAGTTAAATGAACAATTTCAGTTTGAAGTGAATAAACACAATAATCCCAAAATGGTGTCCGACCGATAATCTATAACAGAGGCCAAAGTGGGCCCCATGGGGCTAAAGTGCGCCAAGCTACAGAGGGACGACCTGGAACATTGCTGGCAGTCAATACAAGAAATACGTCGAGGCCACAGCAAGACTGGTAACTTGCCTACAACCACCCGTTTCAAAGAAAAGAGGGCACACAAAAGCTGAGAACATGTAAAAAACATAGAAGGAAGACTACTACGCTACGCCTTATCTGGAATATTCGGATATTTGTATTCTAACAGCAGAACATGCAAAAGCTGGATGTATTGTGGGGAGTGTGGCCGGTGGATACACCATGCATACGCTGGGTATGAGCGTGGCAGGTTATGTGCAAGATTTGCTTCAACGATTATGTGGCATCGCATAGCATTGTGAGGGGGCCCACTTTGGCCTCCAAGTTTTAAGAAATAACAAAAATGAGTGTCTTTTTAAAACTCGTCTAACGTATTATATTTATTAAGATAGAGTAACTAGACTGTGCATGTACGTAGTCAATATACATAGGTAGGTATTATAGCAAAAAAATTCAATTGTTGTACATAACTGTCAAATGAAGGTTGATCGGCGCTTAAGGAGCCCATTTTACCCGCCCTTCCCGTACTAGTCAGTTATTAATTATAAAGAACATTCCTAGTCTGTTGTCATTTCTGATGTTGCAGTGTGGGCCACTTGATTTGCTGCAGCATTCGTAATAGACATAATATATTACTTATAATAAATGTGTGGATAAATAAATAAATAATGATGCTTGTTTAGTTTAAATGTAGCTGCTAAAAAGATGACTCATTAGTACCACTTTAAATTAAGAAATGGCTTTTCCTTCCCTATACATTTTATTGCCCACATACCTCAACTGCACAGTTTCATTTCATGATAAATCCTTACAAGTGATTGATGATGATGACATGTTCTTAAGCAGGACCACCCAGTAGAACTTGTCAGTTGGCATTATTAATAAGATTAGCAGTTCATTGATGTATATAATTCCCTGCCCGGGTAATCTAGTCGCAGTGACAAGCCATCAATTAATGCCTTCACGACGACTTTCAATGTAATTGATGTTGTCAGCAACATCAGTTCTTCCAAATTAAACCATTACTTAAAATGTTATCAGTCGAAAACATGTTAAATGCACTTCTTTGGGGTTTGACTTGCTCAGCGCAACTTAATCGGCACACCCCGTGATCGTTCGACCGACAGCCACACGTGCGCGGACAGCCAGTCTCTGCCACGCCCCACGACAGTCGCCCGGTAAAACATTACGTAACATGCACGGGAGCGCCAGCGACCGATGTCGCTTCGATCGGCGCAGAAACTTGTCTCTTTTTTCGGCCGAATCGTTTCACACCTAGAAGTGCTGACCCAGGGAATATGATCGGGCAACCGGAACGTGTTTACAAACACGCCGAACGCTGAGATAATCATGTGTATTATTATATATACGACTACACAGCGCGATGTGTACATATTGAACTTTGCAGTTACTTTATACACTCTGCAACTTGACGCACACACAGTAGTCCCCTTCTTATACGCCCCCCTCATCATCGGCCACCAGGATTATACGGCCATATTTTCATTGCAATAGCGTTTTCTATTACAAACTACCTCTCACCAGCGGCCACCCGGCTAACGCAGCCAATGGTCAGGGTTGGATGAAGAATCTTCCCCTCTTCAGCCAATCGGTAGTCGAATACTGCAATCTTTAATCACAAATCAAAAACAAATTAAGTGGGCCTACCATACACATTCGTCGTTCTTGGCAAAATATCACACAGACGGTATTTTTGCAATGTTTGATGTTTCGAATGTTGACAACGTAAGGTGTGCCTTAAAAGGAGCGTTCAGGTTGCCTTGAAACAGGGGCATTGATCGATGGTTCCCCTCATCAGAGGCCATCCGCATTACACGGTTTTAAGCTGTTCGCAATAATTTTTTTACTCTTGCTCTTAATCCCCATACCATGCATTGCATACACATAGTATAATCAAAATACATCTGCAATAATGCTAAACACAAAACAACAACGATATGTAGTTATTATGATATAAAAAGTGTCCCATTACGAATAAATTATTTTTGTATTGTCAGGTATCGCGTACTAAATGATTCACGAACAATTCAATTGTGTAGAAGTCAGTGACAAGCAACTGCGAACGTAGAGAACACGAGTGGTAGAATTGTGTGGAGTGGTAGAAATTGCGCGCTGCGGGATGTATAAGGGATGGAAGAAGACGAGAAGGGTGGATTGTGCATTTGATACCTGTTCGCGGCGAGATCTACAACTCCACAAATCTAGTACAGATCATCTATGTGATGGCGGTGTGGTGGTCCCATGCATGCGCAATGATCGCTTTTATCTGTTCTGACGCGCTCTGACGTAGGGGCAAGGCATATGTCATGCCCGGGCCGAGATTCGACTAAATAACACAACACGTTCGAATGAGTGAAAATGATCACTAAGTTAATCCATTTTTATTTAAGATGTGCGTGATAACAATATTATTTCAATATTTGATGTATTACTAACGGAAACTACTTAGTAAAAAGGCGAATCCTGGCTCGGTAGAATTGGGACCGCTACCGTCGCGGTCCCAGATTCGTACGAATCCTGGACTGGTCGAATCTGGGACCACCACAGCGGCACTTCACATTCAAAAGAGCCTATAGGATACGTTATTCTAATACAGACATCGCGGGCTACATTGCAAAGGTCTAGGAGGACAATTACCTTCAATCCACCCTATATCCGTCTATTGACTCTAGGTCGTGGCAAAGACTGGCTGTCCGCGCACATGTCTGTCGAACAATCATGGGATGTGCCGATTATGTTGCGCGGAGCAAGTCAAACTTCAAAGAAGCGCATTTAACATGTTCTCAACTGATACAATTCTAAGTAATGGTTTAATAGCCATATATATCTACTAAAATATGGCTGACCAAGGTGATCGTGGCCATTATTGTGTCCGGCATATCATTTTGTTGAATTTATCACACACAATTACAGAGGTTGTTCATTCACCCGATTGATCCGATGGTTCTCTCACCCGTCTCTGGAACATTGCATTAAAACCTGAGCTGTTCTTTTCTAGGAAATTGTGGTGTTGTTTAACTCATCATAGGTAATAGGAAGATCTAGACCTGTAAAGTGTTTGTCAAGGAGTATTTTGGACACCGTCACTTCCATCGTGTCTATTATCTACAGGCCTACCAACATCTCCATTGACTGTAAGAAAAACTTCGAAACAAACAGTACACCACTCCTTCCGGATTTTCAAAAATATTTATTGTACATCGAATGACGAAAAACACCGTCAGAAAAGTATTTTAAGCATGACAAACAAAACCAAATTAGCCAGTAAATTAAAACGCTACTGTTCCTAGCATGCAGCATATTTGGTGAACATGCTGCAACAGTTTATTTAAACAGATCTAGCAAACTAGTCAAACCTACTGGGTAAATGTTATGGCAAGACTGCAATCATCCACATGTGTGCTTACCATTTCTTTTTCCCAGTAATGCGTCTCCCGTGAGTGGGTATATATATATATATATATATATATATATATATATATATATATATATATATATATATATATATATATAATATATATGTATATATGTATATGTGTATCGGTATATATGTTTTGGCTCCTAAAATACTTTTCTGTTTATTTAAAGACTAAAATATATAACTATGATGAGTAAACATTAAAAGCGAGTTTAAAGTGATGTGTTTTAAGGCGAGATTTTAATTTGTTTATGCACTGTTTCAGTCACGGATCTTCCGACAACGCATTCCATAGGGTCGGTCCTGCGCACGAGAAAGACCGAAGGCCGTATCTCTCAAGGTTGTGCCGCGGTATATTCAGTTGACCGGAGTGTGCGGCGTAACGCGGCTCGATGTGGAAAGCAATGACGCAAGGCAAGCCGGCGTCTTTTTACGAAGGACGTTGAATACAATCAAGCTTGTCATTGTCAGTGTCACTTTTACTCCGAAACCTGCATAACAGATTGTGTGGTTCTTTCAGATTCAATCGGCTTTTCAGAACGGGGGAGGAAGAGGGAGGGGAGACTGCGAATGACAGACAGATGGCCAGATAGCCGGGGCCGCAAGGTGCATATTTTGTTTTATTCACAAGCTCAAGCACGTTTTATTGATGTAGAAATATGTTAGGGCTATATACATTTCTAAGTACTTCTCAGCGGCGGAGTTTTAAGTATTACGGAGGAAGCACGGTCGAATGATAATTTGTTATATCCATGGACTCGCGTTTATCGGCATTGAGGGGGTCGCTTTTCTCGCGGTGCGTAACTGGTAAAATGAAACACGTCAGCGCATACGTCATCAAACGCATTCACGTTCTCACTCTCGTGGACCAGTCCACTGATCACGATAGGGTGAAACAACTCTCACGCTGGTTGAAGTAATCACAAGCTCAAATCCGCCCAAACTCTATGTTAACCTTATTTCAACTACAATGCAAAATTACTTCGAAACGACCAGTTTCATATTAAAAACGTCGCGTTGTTATAAATGCCGATGACGTGCGTGGCGGGAAATAACCTGGCCACCCACTGTTTGGGTTACATCCACCGTTTTTAAACGCATGCGCGTTCTGTCTCTCACGGACCAGTCCATTGATCACATTAGGGTGTAAAACCCTCACGCCGGTTGAAGCAATCACAAGGGCAAAAACCGCCCAAACGCTATGTAAGCCCTATTTCTACTACAACACAAAATTGCTTAGAAACGATTTGTTTCATATTAAAAAACGTCGCGTTACTATAAATACCGATGACGTGCGTGGCAGGAAATAATCCGGCCACCCACTGTTTGGGCTACGTCCACCGTTTTTTAAACGATTGTTCTCATTGGTCCGTAGAACAGTCTTTTGTTCTAGAATGTTCTTTTAGGATGTGGCGGGAATCTTTCTGATTGGTTAGAGAACAGACTTCACTTTTAGCCAATGAAACCCTTCGACTGAGTCACGTTATACGTTGGTTTGACCGTTGAGGAAATCAGTTGAGCGCAACTTACCGAACAAGAGACAAGCTCAGAAACATCTCGGTAACAGCTCAAATTGAGAAGCCAACACAAAAAGGCTGCGAAAAAGCATGACGGACGTCTTTACCGTCGGACATTTTCGCTACATCGCGTCGTTTGTCAACTACCGGGCAAACTGCGGCATCAAGTTGATCAACCATCACCTCGACTACCACACCGAGCCTCTCTCAGCATTTGACTACCGGATCGCCAAACAGCCAGGGGCGCTCCCGGTCTATCAGCGGCATCGCCAGCGACTGCTATCGTCTCGTCTACCGAGCATATCGTGGCATGGTTAATATACGGGAAGCCCGGAAAAGAAACGAAGAGATGAAGAAACACGTCAGAAAGTATTAATTTTCACAGCGGACTGTAAAGGAATCTAACATATTATCTACTGACTGTGTATTGGGTGGTGGCTATAGCAACTTGAATATGTTTAAAAACACAAGGACGCAGTCATTAGTAGGGGCCGATACACGGTCACAAACAGCCGCACTGTCGATAAGGCGAAAGCTGTCTCGTCCATTTGCATTCTCAGTGGCAATCGTATTTAATCTTGTTGAACCCGAGTTAAAATGTGTGTATTGTGTATTGAATCACTCATGTTCAAAGTATGCGTCTTAAATCAGGACCAAACATCCCTAGGTTGTTTATGAGGTTTTTTTGGCGAAAGTATCTAACGATTTACGCTGACGAGCAATCTGATGTAAAACTACAAAACACTGTTCTTCGCCTTCGCTGGATATTGCCACTACAAACTACGTCACACGCGGATCAGTTGCACAGTCATCCACGGGTAGTTATTATTAGCAGGAAGCTCTCAAAATCAATTATATTTTGTCACAGTTTCCCCCGGAGGTGCATTGGAAAAGGCAAGTTAAAAACAAAAAAAAAACCGTTTTATAAATGGTACGTGACACCCAGTTTACAAACATTATCATTACTTGTTGTTGCGTAGCCGAGCATCGGAACCGTGTTCGCTGGTGATAAAGGTCCGAGTATTCAACGCGCATGCGCCTTGTTTAACTGTTTCCGGTACTCGGACGCGGAGCAGCAAGCCGAGCATCGGAATCGTGTTTTACTGGTGATAAAGATCCGAGCATTCAACGCGCACACGCGCGAAATTTTTGCTTATTTGCTACCTTTGTGTTCGGAACCATGTATGTTGATGATAAAAGTCCGAGCACTCAACGCATTTATTTTCGAACACGCAGTATCGGTGTCGCGCTTACATTTTTCCGGGCGTTAAAAACGTTCCGGTTGACGTTTCTGCGCATGCGCAATAAATTTAAATCACTAATGTCCAGCAAAACAACAAAGCATTTCCGGTATAAATGCCATGAGCTGTTCGTTAACTTACCTGTGATGATTACTCTGAAGAGTTTCTTAAAATGTCGTTCAACGCAATAAAATATTACGTTTTTTGTAAATCACTGTCACGGATTATGGCGCACTACGGTCACGTGATTTACGCTTGCTATCAAAATTTGCCTCAAAACTTGTTTGCCTCGTGTTAATTTGCGACAAATAACTTTGCTGAGAGGTTATATACATCCTAACGAACAACCCGTAATATTTATACCATAAATGCTTTGTCTTTTCGCTGCACATTGATGATTTTACATATATCGCGCATGCGCAGAAACGTCAACCGGAACATTTTTAACGCCCGGAAAAATGTGACCGCTACATCGGGACCGTGTTCAGAGCTCAGTGTTATAGATCCGAGCACTGATCGTACTTAGCTTTCCTTAGGCTTCGGCTCGCTTCAGTGTCAGTACGGGCGCGTCGTTGTAGCGTTTAATAAGGATATTATACAAAGTCCATTAAAACACACCTATCACTTATAATAGTGCCAGCACAGTTGCACATTCACTGTTATATAACTGTTTTTTATTAAGTGTATCGTAAAGATAATTGTGATTTAACATCAAAACTGTACAGACGATTACAATAAAATAACACTAATTAATAATAGAAAAAATATTAAAATTACAATTGTACTTCCCAGTTCACAGCAATATTTTTAAATATAAAACTTAAATTACCACGTTATCAAGTACACATAACAAGCCCCATAATGTTTTTGCAACTGTTTTCAAGAACAGGTCAGTTTCTTCCTCTACCTCTGGCTCTGCCAGTGGTGAACCTGTTTGGCCAGTGCCAGTAATGCAGTAAGCGAAAGCGTTAAACGTCACTCGTATATGTCACTTCTTGGGAGGCCACAGGAGACATCTCGCATAGGCATCTGATTGCAAGAAAATATATAAGGCGAGGCATGATCGAATCGACGCAAGTAGTAATTATATATAAAGCAATCGGATATATATATATATATATATATATATATATATATATATATATATATATATATATATATATATAATATATATATATATATATATATATATATATATATATATAATTATTCTGACGTATTATTAGATATATATATATATATAAATTATATAATATATATCCTAATAATACGTAGAATAATTTATATATATATATATATATATTATATATATATATATATTATATATATATATATAATAAACCGTAATAATACGTCAGAATAATTTATATATATAAATATAAATAAATATATATATATATATATATATATATATTATATATATATATATATATATATATATATATATATATATATATATATATATATATATATATGTTTTAATGTTTTTGCAATAACCACATGTTCAAATAATCACCATACATAGTATACATGTGCAAGTATACAGACAATCGCCACATAACAATGCAAACTCCCTGATCTACAAGTCAGACTAAACCTACTAACTATCTGCAGTCTACCTACTAACTAACATCTACACAATACATTAATTATACAATAATAGAACTACAAACATAAGTAAAATTATACAATAATCGAACTACAAACATAAGTAAAACAGGCAATAAAGGGAGGGTGGGTGGGAGCTTAAAAGGGCAAAAAAAGGCAACGGTTTCGTGGCGTACACCTAATAGAGTTAATATAAAGTAACAATTTCCACATATACTCAATTTTTTAACGTCAGCCGTTTACCTGAAAAATATTTTTGAACACCCAGCCATCGAAATACTATGAGCTACGCCATTGTCGACGAAGAATGACGTCAGTAAGCTGAGGCTTCTCCACAGATTAGTTATTCATAAATCCGTCTGGAGGCGCTGTGCGCAGAGAAAAATAAAAATGGCGTGTTTGTTATGGATTATCTAAATCGGATCATTTAACGGATGCAGAAATATCTGGATATAGATTCCAGCCGCAAAGACAAAGGCACGTATTGGAAGATACACTAGAGGCGAGTGACCACGAAAAGAAAGACACACGGGAAGCTGAACGTACAAAAACAAAACTAGCAGAGACGGTGTCAACTGGTGGCGGTGCCGAACCAATTTGTTGATGCGGTGACAAGTTTGTCTGCTGTCATGAAATGTGAATGGGGATTTTAACCATGGGCATATACAGTGGACATCTCTACAGAGTACCGGGAGAGAGGATCAAGAGTTTTTGAATTTAGTACAAGATAGTTTCCTTTCTCAACATGTGTTAGAAGCAACCAGGGGCGAGAACGTGTTAGACATAGTATTGAGCTCACAGAAGGAATTTGTTGATAATATCAAGATATGTGAGCCACTGGGGTGTAGTGATCACAACCAGATACATTTTATCATCAAAGTAAAGGGAGAACGGAATAGAAAAATAAGGTACAGGAAAAAATTTCACAAAGGAAGATATAAGGACATGAGGGAATATTTAGCAAAGATAGACTGGAATAACACACTGAAGAATAAGACAGCAACAGAATGCTGGAATATTTTAAAGAGTGAAATTGACTGCGTCGTTGACAAATTTGTCCCCTTGAAAAAACAGGGAAACGGTCAAAGAAGAAACACTTATCGAAGGAAGCCATTAGAAAAATCAAGTACAAGCAAATGATGTGGAAGACATATAGACATACCGGAAGTGAAGAAGACTATAGCATTTATAAAGAAGCACTTAATCAAGCTACAGCTGAAATTAGAAATTCAAAGAGAAGCTACGAACAAAAAATAGCTTTTAATATAAAACATGACAGCAAGAGTTTTTATGCGTATGTTCGAAGTAAACAGAAAGTTCAGGATAAGGTCGGTCCTCTAGAAGGTAGTGATGGAAACATAATAACAGAGGGATTCTTAATGGCAGAAAACCTAAATGAGTACTTTAGTTCGGTGTTTACCAGGGAAGATATTAGTATATTACCAGTACTTGAGACTAAGTTCGAAGGGAGAGAGTTTGACTATTTAGGACAACTAATTGTAACCCCAACAATGGTAGCTATGAAAATAAGAGATATGAAGGATAATAAATCACCTGGAGTGGATGGGATTCCTCCCAAATTACTATTGGAAATTGTAGAACAAATCAGCATACCGCTTGCAACAGTGTTCAATTTGTCATTAGAGGAGGGAATAGTTCCGTTAGAATGGAAAGAAGCAAACATTATACCATTATTTAAAAAAGGTTCGAGAAACAAGTCAGAGAACTATAGACCAGTGAGTTTAACATCGGTGATTTGCAAACTATTAGAAAGACTAATTAAAGATCACCTGGTTGATTTTCTTGTTAAAAATAAATTGATAAACCCATCTCAACATGGGTTTTTAAAAGCGAGGTCATGCTTAACAAATATGTTATGTTTTTTGGAAGATGTCACAAAGTGGCTAGATGAGGGATCACCAGTAGATATAATCTACTTAGATTTTAAAAAAGCCTTTGACAAAGTGCCACACCAAAGACTACTACTTAAACTAAAGGCTCATGGCATAGGAAATGGAATGATCAACTGGATAGAAAAATGGCTTATTGGTAGAAGACAAAGAGTAGTAGTTGATGGGGAGGTTTCAAACTGGAAAGCGGTTTTGAGTGGAGTACCGCAGGGATCAGTACTGGGACCTATTTTATTCTTAATATATATCAATGATTTGGATGATGACATAACAAGCAAGGTGTTGAAGTTTGCGGACGACACAAAAGTGTTTAGGAAAATTAAAAGTGATGCAGATAGACAGCATTTACAAGATGATCTTAATAAGTTGATAGAATGGTCTGAGAAGTGGCAAATGCTGTTTAATTTTGGAAAGTGTAAGTGCCTTCACACAGGACATGGGAATGAAGATGCACAATATACAATGGGTGATACTGTACTAAATACTACCTTAAAGGAAAAGGACTTGGGCTTAACTATTAGTGCTGACATGAAGGTATCAGAGCAGTGTGGAATTGCAGCAGCGAAGGGAAACCAAATTCTTGGATTAATTAGGCGAAATATAGTGTACAAAGAAAAAGAACTAATAATACCGCTGTATAAAACAATAGTTAGGCCTCACTTAGAATATTGTATACAAGCATGGAGGCCATATCGCAAGAAGGATATTGATATGCTAGAAAGAGTACAAAGGAGAGCAACCAAAATGATACAAAAACTCAGGAATATTAGTTATGAAATGCGTCTAAAAGAATGTGGTTTAACAACACTAGAAACCAGAAGATTGAGAGGAGATCAGATTGAAGTGTTTAAAATATTGAATGGATATGAAAATATTGACAGAAATATTTTTTCACAGTCAAGGAAGAGAGAAGGACTAGAGGACATGGAGTTACATTAGCAAAGAAGCAGTGTAGACTAGATATTAGAAAATTTTCATTTTCACAAAGAACAGTAAACGAATGGAACAGAGTTTTCAGCTGATTGTGTAGGTGCTAGCAGTGTTAATATATTTAAAAATAAAATTGACATATACTTAAGAAGGGCGGGGTATACTTAGATAGATAGGTTGGACTCTCGATAAGCCAAATGGCTTCCTAGTCCACCTGCCATCTAGAGTTGAATCTCTAGGTGGCAATCTTGTTAAATCTTGTTAAATGAAATGGCTGCAACTCGGCAACGCGCGGAGCATATTGATGAAGGTAAATATTAAGTTGTCTATTATTGTTATTGCTTAAATATTATTATCCTGAGGTCCGGACTGCGTAATGATCGTATTATTATGACAAGCGAAATATGATCGCTTAGCTTGGGCCAGCCGGGTCACCTCAGTGACCTCAGGCTTGCCGCATTCAACTATTAGACTAAGTATGTGTCACTTATTACGTTTTATGGTAATAACACATTTGTTAAGACTTGGTGGGGTTTATCATTTAACATAAATTGTATTGAATAGCTCCAATGAAATTTAATGAATCAGGTCCCACAATTGTGCAGGTGTGTCTATTGTGGAAAAAAATCCATACAAATGAATAGTCAATACCTTGCTGTTTTTTTGCATCCCCCAGGTGTGGACACCCATCACATTTGTAATAATAGCAGCTATATTGATTCATATATCATGATCTAAATGCACCGCCTACACAGCAATGGCAGGCAGTTACGATTATTTTATTTGAACAGGGTTATCTTCTACAGGGTTATCTTCTCATCATTTTGCATGTGTCTTATGGATTCATATATAAACATAGATAATGAGTTTGTTTCAAAGAACCCAGAGATATTAGTGACGAGATGAATACAGGAAATGTGTCAGAATTCATGCTTTGTGAAATTATGTTCATTCAGAATAATAATCCATGTTTGCAATGATTCATATAAAACATTTCTTAATGTTCGATTTTTTATTACAGGTGGACTGCTGTGTATTATGAAAAGTCGGATTTGAAATTCTCTGCTTCGAGCAACTGGTGCTTCGGAATGTATTGGTTGCACTGAACCATATACAGATAGATAACTGGCAACTAGATCCATCAACACACAAGTAAGTACACTGTGCATACATTTTATACAATTATGTTGCAATAAACGTTAATGCATCAAATAAGAAGCAACAATACAACATCAAACAAAGTAGCACTATAAATAAATAAAATAATAGTTATCATTACTTATAGATACATGGAACCATTATAATTTTTATGTAGTGAAAATGGCAGGTATATTTGTGAACATAGTGCATAGTTCCTACTACTGGCCAAAGTATAGAATGGATCATAGAGTAAATTATAGTGCCTAGTCTTTTCACAATAATAATCTAATTGACATTTTCTCTGGTTATCCATTATGAGATGACAACCCAAATATGTGAATGCAGGGACTGGAATTGTCATTAGAGGTTTTAGACAAGATGTTTATGTTTGACAGCTTTCAGAATGGTTCAATCAAATTAATAAACATTTCTTGAGCTTACTAGCAATACCCTAATTCATTTTATTCCAAATTATAGAAATAGATCCTCAATGGTTTCTAATGCCACACAACGATTTAAAAGTGCATATTGTCAACATTAGATGCAATATGCTATAATACTGCCACACATTTTTTTCTTAAAAAGCACCACATGTCTTTAATGATATATTTTAAATTAAAAGGATCATTGATTAATTTTCATCTTATTTACAATGTCATATGTATATTTATCTGAACACGTTTATTTCAGGTTGCTCAGGTGGGCTGTCTATAGGCAGTTTACTGGTGGGTTCACAGCAAGTTGGGCCGGAGTGTTCATCGAGTACTGCCAGCATGCATCAGCCACCTAATCAGGACAAAGTTCCCTGTCTTCGCTTGGAGAGCAGCACGAGGGATATCACTTTGCTCTCGAAGACTTGACTAATGTACAAAACGATTGAGCCATGCAGCCCGCATATCTTCCTTACTCGGTTTTGGCACATTTGCCCCGATCAAGCAACCCCTGTTGGTACAGTGATTAGTGGCAGTGTAACTTTTCCCATCACCACATGGATTATGTGGCTCATCAGCATGGGTAGACGGTTATGTCGGACTTGTGTTCTGTTGCGCAACCTCCAGTTTAATCATTGTTTCTCGAAGATGACATCTGTGTTAACAGGGATGCATGGGACAAGACGTGGCCGATAATTCCCCGCAACAGCAGATAACATCAATCGTGATTTCATTCCTACAATTAATATAGTGCTTGCATTAACTGATTAGTATTTAGACAACTTTGAAACTTTTTCTACATGATTATAAACATGTAATAATTTTTTGTAATTTCATTTGATAATCATGTAAGAAGTCATTGTTTTAGTAACCAAACATTAGCCAAATTAGTAACCATCAGTTAAATAACAACACATTGACCAGGAATTCCACTATCACATTCCACTCCCAATTATCACTTGTTGTTCTAATCTTAATGTTTCACTTTGTATCATGTATATACAGTGACTGTATTTTTATGTATTTTTATATTATATTTTAATACATTCAGTGATAATGACGTGTTATTTATTTTATTTTATCAAAAACCGAGAAGTTATTAATTACACAAGTAGCTGTATTCATAAGTGTTTACAGCTGTGTTTTGTCCCCC
Organism: Ridgeia piscesae; assembly: GCA_025642075.2. Classification (NCBI taxonomy): domain Eukaryota; kingdom Metazoa; phylum Annelida; class Polychaeta; order Sabellida; family Siboglinidae; genus Ridgeia; species Ridgeia piscesae. The sequence goes on along the minus strand of JAODUO010002035.1, from coordinate 18,369 downwards.
CATGACACAGTTACTAGGAGTTCATTCAAATGCCATACCTGTATTATCTTAGAAATATGAAGCAATACTGCAATTACTGTGTGCTAATTTATACAGCTTGGTGCAATGTGAAGAGAACTGTATAAGCAAGGATTCAAATGCAACTTATTGCAAAAGTCCTCTTATCGCAAAAGTCCCCTTGTAGTTACGACTGCTGTCATACCTTCATAGAAGTGCTGTCTCTTGGGGCAGGTAACTCTGATACACATCCACTGGCCAGTATGACAGAATTTAGTGAGCTAGGGAATGGCTCCCAGAAAGTGCCGTGCTGTGATGACTGACTTCAGGCAGGGCATTGAATGCTGCTGAACTTTGCTCCAGATACATTGTCGTATCTTCTTCCTCAACAATTGCAGCGTATGCACATGCGTGTGGATGCCACAATCACTGTTTTCTGTAACCAACAACAAAGGAATGTGAAATAATTCATTGCATTGGCATTTCCTCTGGTTATTCATATGAGATTACCAGAAATTGAGAAACACAGCCATATTGTGAGAATGCAGCAGACAATATCAATCAAGTGTATGAATTTTCACTATATAATTATCTAGAATAAAACTTATCTTTTTTCAATTATCACTTACAGGTGACAATAGATCTTTAACCAGTGGATACCGACGTCACATCTAAAAAGCTAATAAAACATCAAAATAAACACAACTTGTTGCAGATAAAATGAGTAGTTTAAATGAAGATTTAGTTTAAAACATGCATGCAGCAACTGTCCATGGATTTCAAACAATCATTGAATTCCACCAGCCATTAAACAGTCATAAATACTGCTACTCGAAGGTGAAACTAATTTTGAAAGTGTCCATGGTGTCAAAGTGCATGCAGAAACTTGATAAAATTATGATAAATATAGTCAGATGTGTATCTCATAATTGGAAACTAACAGAAAAATGCAACTAACAAAACTTTGTAAAAACTTAATGTTTAAATAAATACTGACTGAATTTCTAGTTTTCAGCATCATAAAATTTTCATTGTTTCTTAGCATATATCTGAACACACTGATCATAAGTTTTACTAGCTGTATTAATCAATGTCACCTTACTCTGACATAGCCTACATTTACATCGATGGAAATAAATGTCTATGTCACTATGAGCGGTTACTGAATTTACGAAGAAGTGCCAACGACAATCCAAGGCCACGGTCCCTCCGCCGATGACATATTATCACCCATGAGACGTGTCATGTTCAAGTTCAGTTATTCAAGTTTCTTCTAAAGGCTAAATTATTTATTCTGCATTGTACTAAATTCTGCGATGATATAAATTTTGCTATTGTCCTAGCTTGGTTCAAGTATATCTTAGTCTTTACACATGTGGACGTGATACCATAGAAACAGATTAGCTGTCATCGATGGACATCGGCATCGGGCATCGTCAACACATCGATGACCGAGCCATCATCAATCGATAGCCGGTCTACGGCGGTCAACACTACTTTTAACAGCACAAAAACGTTACGTGTGCTTGACGTCTGCAAAAAACACAATTAAATACACAGAAAAATAGTACATCATACTAACCTTCTTGCGATCTGATCATTGATGTCTCGGCCAGCTTGATATATGCGTTGCTTCGACGGTTTAGCTTTTAGGTCCATCCATGGCTAAATATTGTCAGCCCTGCCCCGGGTTTAAGAAGACGACGGTCGGCGACGTTTTGTTGGATCTTGTTCCATCAACTGGTGATATATGTCTACTTCATAATTACTTGTTGACCACAGATTTAGGTCTAAGCAGCTGCTACATGTCACGCCAACTAAACGAAGACTCGATGTTGTTGTGCCGTAGGCAAGCGTACTGACGTCGCAGGAAGCTGACCGGCCTCAGCAGAGACCTAGAATGCCGCGCGCTTATTGGCCAGGCCAAGCCAAACGAATACGTCACCGGTTAAGATGGTGGTGTCTAGGACATCATGGATTTCGTTAGATTTTTAGACTTTAAGGTCACATTCTGAGTAAAGCGCTGACGTTAGAAAATTGAATATATGTGGAAATTGTTAGTTTGTAGAAACTCTATTAAGTGTATGATACGAAACCATTGCCTTTTTTTGCCCTTTAAAGTTAACCGCGTAAAATAATAACACCGCTTTCGATGGATATCGATTAACTGAGTAGAGCTGCTGCTGAAGCAAGAGAGGCCGATTTGCCGCCAAACACCAGTTTAAATAGGAACATGGGCCGATTGAGAAACACCAAACCACGGACTTATATGCACTGGACTGCTGTCTCCGGGTTCAAGGCCGCTAGAGTAGCGCAGCAAGGTCAACTTAGCACAAGAGGTATTAGTTACTTCCGGTTGTCTGCTGGTTGCCGTCAATTTCACAGTTGACCGCAGGAAAACATCGTTTTAATAAGACATTTTATTAAATCTTCCATGAAACGCATGTTTAATAAAATCCTAGCAAATACATTGTTTGGAAAGTTGTTTTGAGTGAAGTATTGACGATTTTAAACGGCTAAAATGCGTTGCCGCGAAAAAAATCATCGACCCAACTTGGCAACTACGAAGTACTAGTCCGTGTTGCAATTTATCAGTAAATGAAACCGTGGCTGCTTCGGTGGTTGGGGCAAACCCAGACTAGGGAAGGAAACAATTCATCAGTTTTAATCAAAATGAATGACTTGGGATTTAGTTACAGCCACGAGATGGACTTTAGGACCAGGGCCAACAGTATACAGATGGTCCCGAGACAACCCTCCCCCTCCACACCCCATGATCGTTACGGAAAATATAGTAGGTAGCCCTGCTGTAGGCACTTCAAAAAAATTACCACAGGATTTAGGCTTAAATGAAAGGTAATAAGTTACAGATCACGTAACTGTTAATTTTATTACGATACCTTTATTAGATCCAAAATTATTGCAATTTAAAAACGAAAAAATTGCGCTAAATTTGTGTATCTCTTATAATGGTAAAATAAGCTCATTTTTGTTTCTGTTGATAAATATTCGAATAAGTGACTTTAAAATGGCATAACGTTGTAATTTATAGAACTATTAAAATATTGTTTGCAACATTTTAAAATACATTGAATGGAGTGATACATTTTCAATACTGATGTTTTTTCATACTAATTAATCCAGTTAATTAGCTAATATTAGTTAAGTAGTGCACCAAGTTAACAGGCCGAAACATTCTAATTAAGACCAGCCGAGTCCATAAATATGAAGATATTTATACATATTATGCAGTGTGCATAACCACATTTATTACGAGAATAAATATATATTAACTAGTCATGTAATAATAAATTAGTTAATAGGTGATAATTGGCATATAATATATATTAACTAGTCATGTAATAATAAATTAGTTAATAGGTGATAATTAGCAGGCAACCTCAACAGACAGAAACTTTTTTGTAAAATGCCACAATGTCCATGAATATGTTTATATTATATAAACATGAAATTTGTAAAACCACCTTACTTATGGTAAGAGATATAAATTTAATAATTAAATAATTATTAATAATAAATTAATTAATAAATCAATATATAATTAGCAGCCGTACTTTGTATATACACATGAATAAACGGTCATAATGTCCATAATTATTAAGACATGTCCACATTAATTACGGTAGTAAATATACATTAGCCAGAAATTTCATATTAACACCAACTTAATTAATAAGTTAAAATTGGCTAATGTTAGCATGCTAACTCGGCAAATGGTTATGTTTTGATGAAAGCCGGCAGTAAATAATTATGAAGTAAATATAATTTATGCAATGTTTAGAACCATATGAAACATTATGATCAACCATCAATAAATACACGTCATTAAATAATAACTTTATTCATAAATGTTATCTAAATAACAAACTCAACAGATTAATGCATGACAATTAAGCACAGTTGTCATACTTCACTTGTTTATGGGTGACCGTGTGTTTACAGGTTGGACAAAATACTGCAGGCTCAGTAGAGGCCAGTAATAAATGTTTACCATTTCATAATATTCTGCATTTCAACATGAACTTGATGAAGTAATGTTTATAAATGTTCACAGTGTTTCGTCACCGACTCCAACATCTCGTGTGCCAAATGCTGCTTTCTGGGTTACCCTTCATATGGATAAAGTGCACGATGAAGAACCTGCTCACATTACTCCACCTCACAATTTGTTTTGCGATATTCACAATATTCTGCAAGATCTACGCAGGAATGTTCACAATCCAGTGTGTCCTGTGTCGTACAGAAACCATCTAATTCCAGTGCCTTGTAATTAAGTTGTAAAGTGATGTCTGTATTATTCAATGTGTATTATGTGTCACATTCAGCGAGATAAATTGTGTAAAATTATTTAGTGTATGCAGATGATGCCTATGATATATTGACGACTTTGTAGGCTATGTACCTTGAACTACTACCTTCACAGTTAACTGACAGATTTGTTCAGGCAATGCAATAATGCTGTGTTCTTGTCTATTAAAACTGCAGTGTATATGTCATGTTCACAGGGACTGTATCGTTAGACAGCGTAGATATGTTGCTGTGTCATCTTCAGCCAGATGAAGCTTGTAATCATGCATACACGTAATGTGTGTAACTTTCAGGTGCGAGATTTCTGAAATAAAACAATTCAAAGTGCATGTAATAACTAAAATAAGTCCGTGACCAAACCAAATTGCGAAACACCAAAACAGGAAACCACAGTATAAACAGAGCCGTGCCTACAGACATTGACTGATGACCTTGGCTTTGCATGACTGGGCCATAATTGATTCTGAGTAGCCTGGTGAATAACAAAGTACATAGTAATGCTCACTTAAAACTAGCACATTGGCGCACTGTAAAGGGTAGTTGGTTCCATGCTCTTGGAGCTTCTTAAGAGAAGGATCGTTCGCCGATTTTAGTTTGAGATGTGGAATGTCTAAGTAGTAACTGATCAGAAAAGCGTAGATTGTCATCAGTATACTGGTGACACAAATCGTATTTTGATGCAATAGTCAATAGTATTGAAATATATTGTCTCATAAATGTCATTATTAGTGACCATTCTGACTTCTGTATATATATATATATATATATATATATATATATATATATATTATGCACAGTAATAAATTATTTTCATTTCATTGTATTAATATGTGCTAATTATACACACGAATGAAACTTTATTTTTATTTTGTTTCCGTATTTTTTTCAAACATATTACCTGTACACATGTGTAGTTATAGAGTATTTCTTTGTATCAATAATTACTATGCTGTAACAAAATATTTGTTATCTTATTATTAGTATAATAACAATTATTATTGTCACTGCATCATGTATAACAGGTAACATTTTATTATATAGTATTTAGGGCGTCCAGGTACTTTCACTAGTTTAGTTTTTACTGGCGTTCTGGCATTCGTTGTTTATACCTGTACCTTGTTCATAGTAGTATATATGCCAAATACATTACAATTTCAATGCAATACCCTATTTCCTTGCAGCAATGCATCAGTCCTGGCAGAATGTAACTATTAACCTGTTCATACGGTATAATTCACTAATGATAATGAAACCAGGATTCGAAACCAATTCCTCCGATCGATAATCCGGCATCTCGACCGCCCAGCCACCGCGCTTTTATAACATATTTGTCAGTTTATTTTCAACATACACATGTATTTACCCTACTAGAATTGACAAAGTCATCATTATTGTTTTGTATGAAAATCGACCATTTCTCACATCTAATATACACTGTTATGCACACGCACGCGCATGCAAGGACGACACACGCACGCACACACACACACACACACACACACACACACACACACACACACACACACACCACACACACCACACACACACCATACACACACACACACACACCACACACCACACACACACACACACACCACACACACCACACACACACACACACACACACACACACAACACACACACACCACACACACACCACACACACACCACACACACCACACACACCACACACACCACACACACCACACACACACACACACACCACACACACACCACACACACCACACACACACACACACACCACACACACCACACACACCACACACACACACACACCACACACACAACACACACACACACACAAACACACCACACACAAACCCCACACCACACACCACACACCACACACCACACACCACACACACACACCACACACACACACACACACACACACACACAACACACACACACACACACACACACACACACACACACACACACACACACACACACACACACACACACACACACACACACACACACACACACACACACACACACACACACACACACACACACTATAAAGGAAACTGCAAACAATGATGAAGTCAGGGCACAAGTATAGGTCACAATGTATAAAATGTTTAATTTTTATGGAAAAGTTGCTCGAGAGCCCCAACGGCAAACAGTTTTTTGGCGAGACAGTTCTTAATCCACTCTTTCCGACCTCATATACACAACGCTGTCCATCTTACGACTTGCAAAGAAGCACGTCGAAATGAACAGCGTCGGTGTGTACCTATTGTAGTACCCTCGGGCGTCACCGGTAACTGCTGCTGATTACGTCAGTGCCACCCAGCAGTGTACAGTATACACAAATGGCACACAGCCCTGGCTTGCGAGGATGCTGACTATTACGCGTGATGTACTGCTTATTTGCTCGAGCAAGCAAACGTCTGACTACTCGAAGCCTGCAACCAACACTGCATCTGTGTTCGTAGGTGTAGACTACGCACCCAGCACTCGGTTCTGGCGTACGTAATACAGAAAGGTGTCTTAACGCATATGTAGCTGAAATTAATTGGCGCAACTATAATTATTTATGATCAGCAGCCCAGTGAACATATAACAAAATAAAACAACCATTATCAATTATTTATTTGCAGTATTATATATATATATATATTATGTACACCTTATTACTATCAATTAATGCACACAACACAAAAAGAACTAGCAGTATCCTAACCAACATACTACTTAATAAATATAACCAATAGCGATATTTTTACAGTATATAATATAGACGGCTTACTGCACAAAGCGTTAATGAACAAATCGCTTGTTTCACTTGCATACGTAACAGTTCTGGATATCACATATTGCAGGTGTTTGGTAATTATATATTTTGACCTAGCTTAAGAAGCCTTGCTATGAGTGTTACGATAGGTGTGTACGCACGCGCGTTTGTGCATTTGTGCGTTTGTGCGTTTGTGCGTTTGTGCGTTTGTGCGTTTTGCGTGTGCGTGTGTGCGTGTGCGTGTGCGTGTGCGTGTGCGTGTGCGTGTGCGTGTGCGTGTGCGTGTGCGTGTGCGTGTGCGTGTGCGTGTGCGTGTGCGTGTGCGTGTGCGTGTGCGTGTGGTGCGTGTGTGTGCGTGCGTGCGTGTCGTGTGTGTGTGTGTGTGTGTGTGTGTGTGTGTGTGTGTGTGTGTGTTGGAATCATAATATACGTGATGTCACCGCAAAGGTATTGCTAAAGTCGCGCGACACAAAGCACGCGTCTCCACACTTGTGGGGACCCTATCCAGAGTCACTGGAGACTTTCAGGTGGATGTCGTGTGAGGGGTCGGTACAGTTGGGGGACCTGCTGCGGTCGCCACAACATCGGACCCGCCACAGACGCCGCACTGTCGACGTGAGCGTGAAGGAAACACAGATAAAGACTCCCTGGCAAGTGTTGCACACAATGAACGGGTACCAGAGGAAACTGAGAACGTCGACGTTGGCCAAGAAACCGAACAGCCATGTGAAGCCCATCAGTGACGTCAGTCGCACGTAGACGAAGAAGGTCGATTGTTGTTGCCGAGGTTGTCGCGCCCGATTGGCTATTGCCGTGGTGCGTCTGAGAGCGACGACTGCCCGAACAAACAACACGACGTTGGCAGCGAGGATTGCGGCGAGAGGAGCTGCGAAGTAATACACAACGGCTCGGGGACCTGCGAGCCAACACATCGTCTCGCCGCCGTAGTTGAACGGTAGTTCCGTGCAAAGGTCGAGCACCAGGCAGAGAGCAACGAAGACGGCCGGTAAGCCCCAGGCGTACAGGGCAAAGGCACGAAGACGAGACGTTTGGCGACCACCGCTGGATGGCTTCATGTGAGAAAACGTACACGACACGTCGAAGGCCAGCACGTTCATCCAGAGGAAGACGGCGAGCCAAGTGTAGTGCTGGAACACAGCGACGGCGACACACGCTGCTCGACACGGCACGAACTGGTCGTTGACTTGGAGCGACAGCTGGGCACAGAACAACGCACCACATAGATTCATTATACATTTGCCAGCCCGAGTTCGAATCTGTTCGAACATGCAGTAGGTGGTGATGGTGAAAGCGAGACAGATCAACGACAAAATGTTCCCGATCATCGTAAGTGTCTCCTTGACGATAACGCTAGTTGTTTTACCTTTGCGAGAAGTGGCTTTGCGCTGGATGACGGTTATATTGGATAGCTGTGACTTACACATCACGATCGCCCCTGAGTCCAGTTTTAGGACAGTTCTCTCTGGAATTTCAATTTTACCCCATGATCCTTCAAACAACACCAGTGTCCCGTCTAAAGATGTGTAGTTATCCGCCTGAAACGTGACCGTGTCACAACTGAATACGTCAGGTTCACAAACCAGGCCACTGAAATGGTGGTATTGTGAATTTTCGATACCGTAATTCGTCCATGACATAATGATAGGCACGTCATTCATGTCGTACACGGGAGACGTATCACAATTGGTAAAGGTGGTCGGAAAAGATGCGATTGTAGCCAAATTGCTAAGGGGGGTCGGTTTGTCTGAGCTTGTGGCACGTAGTAAGCAACCTTGGCGCTGTATCTTTTTTGATCCATTTAAACATGAAACCGTTGTGTCATTGGCGTGTTGGTTAAGTAACAATATGTCGAACTGTACGAAGTTATTTATATGTACCATCATACTTGAAACAAAGATTTTGATTCTAGTCATGACATCAAGGACATTTCTGGACACAGTTTCATGAAACCAACATGTCGACGAGTTTGACGTGGCATAATTCCAATTGTTCAACATTTGAAAGGAGCTGCATGCGCCACGCGCTGTTGAATTTGCCACTATGTCAACACCAATATATTGGATAAGACGTTCGTGATCAAAGCGGTCCAACTGTTCTTGCTCAGTCGACAAGATGAGGTATATTTTAACGTCCCGTTTCCTTGACAATATCTGTGGCACAGTCACATCCAGCTTCTTGCATAGATTGTCGTGCAAAGCTACGTAACCGGCGGGACAGCATGCACCAGCCATGCCGCCGAGCATCATATCAAAACTGCAGAGGTTGATTCTTACATCAACAGATGCCGGCAATATTGCGTATTCTGTAAAGGTATAATGTCGTTCAACTTCCTCGAAGGTCATCATCATTTGGAATGGCACATCATAACCTACTGTTGCGCGTAAACACTTTAAGTTGCGTATGTCTGACAGGCCCCTACATATGGCACAGTGCGGATTATTGTAACGCGTGCCCGAATGGGAAACGACCTCCTGATATTTATGACACGTTGATAGCAAGTACGCGGAGTCAAACTGCGGGTAGGTGGCGTCCGCATTGCACACATTATCTTCCAACCTGAACGTGCACCGGTAGCGTGACTTATCTCGCATAAGGTTCTCTAAGACTCCCATTTTGAACTTAATGATTTCGCACTCTGAGATAGCTTGATAGTCCACGGTGCCCATGTCGTTGCGTTGTGAAAGGTCAGACGCGTTTCCCGTTGTCTTCAGGCAGCCGCTAAAAACTACACCAGCCGTGGCCATATGTGTCAAAGTGTTCCCAGGGTTATTGCAAATTGCGCAATATTTGTTGCGGTAGATGACGTCACGAAACATAACCGGTGTTTCTGTGGCGAGCGTTCTGTTCATCACGGATGGTCGTTCACAGAGGCGAACTGTAGAAGGGTCAGTGGTTGTCGCACTCCCACAAGACGACACGACCAACAGAGTGTCTGGCAGCCGAAATATGTTCTCCACTTTTGTGTGTGCTTGTGGAATTTTAACGCATTCCGCCGTCCGCGATTTACCGACCTCGTAAGATGTCTGCGTAGTTGTCGCGAGTCACCTTCAGACTGGACACACACGCTGCTTCGTAGTCGAGACAACAATCTCCAAGTTGGACACAGGCCCAGTCGCAGTAGCAGCGGTTAAGGCCCACCGATGTGCGAAAGCCACAGTGGTCTTCACAAGACAACTTACACATTACGTCATAAGCGAAGTCTTCAAGTTCCCGAATTGTCAGAGGTTTATGAGTGACACTGATGGTATGGTTGTCTTCGCTTCTAATGGTAGTACTGCCGTTGTCATTGCCATAGACGGTGTGCGAATACTGATCACGTATCGGTGTTGAGGGACTCGAGTTTGGGGTAAGGGGTGAGCCCGTAGCTTTGGCAGCTTTCGCGTCAAGAAATAGCCCCGGGCCGTGTTCATCATTGACAACAGCGGGGCGGGCATCAGTGTTCACTGTAGCGGGTGATGTCGGCATTTGGGCGACGGGTGAGTCGGCGTAAACGGCAACGATCAATAAACAGTGCAGTAGCATTCTCCTGGCCGGCGACATCATAGCAGACTGGGGGAAAACACACAGCATCGTCAATATATAGCCGCGATGGGCGAATGAATACAATGACACCAATTAACTAATGGCATTGAGTTTCAAATTATCAACCGCAGCGAAAATGTTAGTAAGCACGAAGTCATTTTGTAGTTTTTGCATGTTTCGTTTTAAGGTCAGAACTACAGTTGGAACGATAGATGAGAACTACAGTTTCAGGTAGTGTG